>JAQQSO010005396.1:0-12081 GCA_028658305.1 Pachyuromys duprasi
CTGAGTGCTGAGTGCAGGGACTAAAGGCATGTAAAACTAAGGTCTCTACTGGTGGGGGGAGGAGTAGGCAAAAGACCATTCATTAAGTCTCTCTGTCCATTCACAGGCTGGATTCTACCATGTAATCTCCTAACAGCAGCTTCCCAAGAGTCTCTGGTACCAGGCCACAGCTTCCTGGTGGGATTATGGTACTTCTTGAGCCACCTTGGTAACATCCTTCTGGAGTTTCTTCGGTCTCTAGAGCCCTGGGATAACTCCAGGACACCAGATAACCAGGCACCAGCTGAAATAAGGCTATTGTCCCTGGACACATCTGGTCCATGACTTCAACCAGCATAATCGTTAGTTTGGATGGGGTCATATATTAGAAAGCCTGAGTGATATCGTGACAGTTACGTGAGCAGCTGGAAGGACCCAAATTTCAGCTTCCCATAGAAAACCAGCCCCTAAGGGCAGGTGTGCCCCTGCCTCTTATGACCAGTCATCCACAATGTACATCAGGAGAAAGCAAAGTGCTGACTGGGCCACGCACTGTGCATGAAGTGGGCCTCTCTGTTCCTCTAAGCCTTGGCTTCCTAAGTTGTAAAAAGTTGCATGTAGAATGATTATTAACATTTAATATTGATTCATAAGATTATTAATACAGGAGTTATTATTTAACCTGCTATTATAGAAATAAATGAACACAGAGTCCTGTTAGATTTTTAATAAACTTAGAGATTATTATCTCACTGGATTGTGGGGATTAGATGAGGTAATTACATGTATTGGCTAACACCATGCATGGCATTTAGCGCAAGTTCAATCAACAGGGATGACAAACAGCAGCCTCACTTGAGATGCCTGCAGTTAGCGGACCAGAAGGCATGTGATGTCACCTTGACAGAGGAGGCTACTGTGGTGGTATTTTGTATTTCTTATTCATTTGAGCTATCAGTCATCTATAGATGCTCATCAGACAAAAATAGCTGACATCTGTGGAACACTCGGCACGAGGTGGGTACTCTGCCATGTACTTAACACCATGCATCATCCCATTCAATCCTTGCTATTTAAGGCGAGTTCTAATTTGTGGTCAACTCACGTTGCCAAAAACTGAGATTCAGAGAGGCAAAAGAAGGTGCTCCAGGCCCCTCAGCAATTAAATGACAACACAAGAACTTGGCAGGCCAGTATGCTTTCACTAGGTGACTTCTAGATTAAAGGCTAGACCAATAATCCGGGAGACGTAGTAGGTGTCGACACAGAGGCAGAGGGGACTGCATGAACTGTTCCTGTTACAAGCTGTCAAGAGCACCAGCAGCCTTGCTCCCCATCCTTTCACGTTGATGGGGACACCCTCCCAGTGTTTGATACTCCACTGCTATGTTTGGGAGTAATGAACAGAGACTCAGTGTCCCCTCTAGTAATGGGAACAGTGGTGGCCAAAGGAAAAGAAACAGGGATCTTGAACACATGACTACACTTTATAAGGAAAAAAAAGATCAGAGAAAACTATACCCCTGGACCTTGTAAGTGCTGCCCACACTAATGCTTTGTGGATTGAAATTATAATTTTTTCAAAGATTTATTTACTTTATGAGTATGAATGTTTTGCCTGCATACATATATGTACCATGTGCATGCCTGGTGCCCCTTAAGGTCACAAAGAGTGGGTTGGATCCCCTAAGAATGGTGTTACAGACAGTTGTGATTTGTCATGTGGGTGCTAGGAATTGAACCAGGTTCTCTGCAACAGCAATAAGTGCTCTTAGCCACTGAGCTATCTCTCCCTACAGCAACTAAAACTGGTCTGGTACTATGTATTTAATTGTTAATTACTGGCCTC
The DNA here is from genome assembly GCA_028658305.1 of Pachyuromys duprasi. Taxonomy (NCBI): domain Eukaryota; kingdom Metazoa; phylum Chordata; class Mammalia; order Rodentia; family Muridae; genus Pachyuromys; species Pachyuromys duprasi. Next base: position 1,829 of record JAQQSO010005396.1, read on the forward strand.
CCCAAGATCTGGCTACATCCCAGATGAGCACATTCTCATGTACACTAAATGAAACTGTTTAACTTTGCCTCCCAAATTATGCCTTATAGACTAAATAAAGTTGTCTACATCCTGGACTGGGCAAAAGAGAACCAGGCAGAGCCAAGGTTCTCAGGCTTTGAGGGTCGCAGAAGGATCACAGGAGAGAGAGATGCAGGAGGAGAAAGAGGAAGGGAAGAAAGGAACAGACCACCATAGGTTAGGGTAACCAGGAGCACATAGCCGGGAGGAGCTTGCTCTGAAAATTGGTGTGATGGAGAGAAGCAGCCCAGATAGAAAACATCTATGCAAACATCTATGGGAATCTTGGATGGGAAAGAGCCCAGATAGGAATGGTTAAAGCAAGTGGCCTGGGATGTATGGCTGATAACTTAGGGGTAACTTAGGGGCTTTATATTTCCCCAGCTCCAGTTCTCTAAGTTTATTAAAAATCTAACAGGACTCTGTGTTCATTTATTTCTATAATAGCAGGTTAAATAATAACTCCTGTATTAATAATCCTATGAATCAATATTAAATGTTAATAATCATTCTACATGCAACTATATGTGGCAAGCTAACTAAAATACATTACTACATAAATGTGATTTGGAAACTGGACTTTCTGCCTGCAAGACTCTGAGATACTGTTCTCTTCCCTGGAGCAAGGGTTCTGTGCTCTGTACTGCTAGATGCAGCTATTGAGACCCACTTTCTTTCTCTCTTCCTATTTCTCTTCCTGCAAACCATCATTCACTCAGGCTCTTGACACAGCAGGGCACCCCAAGAAGAAATCTGCAGTCTTGTTCATCACTGCCCTTTATTCTAAACCAAGGTCATGGCCTAGGATATCAATGGCTGCCCTTAGATAACTGCTTTCCTAGTCTACTCTCCTAGCAAGTTTTATGTCAGCTTGACATAAGCTAGAGTTATCTGAAAGGAGGAAATCTCAATTGAAAAAAAAATGCCTCCATCCAGCTATAAGGTTTTTTGTTTGTTTGTTTGTTTTAATTAGTGATTGATGTGGGTGGAGCCTTCTCTGGGCTGGTGTTCCTGGGTTCTATAAGAAAGGAGGCTGAGCAAGCCATGTGTAGGAAGCCAATAAGCACCATGGCCTCTACATCAGCTTCTGCCTCTAGGTCCCTGTCCTGTCTGAGTTTCTGACTTCCTTCAATGATGAACAGTGGCACAGAAGTGTGAGCCAAATAAACCCTTTCCTCCCCAACTTGCTCTTTAGTCACGGTGCTTGTCACAGCGATAGGAACCCTGACCCCAGGGCTGGAGAGGTGGCTCAGAGGTTAGAGAACACCGATTGCTCTTCCAAACGTCCCAAGTTCAATTCCCACTAACCACATGGTGGCTCATAACCATCTATAGTGAGATCTGGCACCCTCTTCTGGGCAATTAGGTAGAATGCTGTATAAATAATAAATAAATAAATCTTAAAAGAGAGAAAGAAAGAAAGAAAGAAAGAAAGAAAGAAAGAAAGAAAGAAAGAAAGAAAGAAAGAAAGAAAGAAACCCTAACAACGACATCTACTGAGTTATGGTCAGAGTGAAGAAGTGGAACCAGGAACAGCTCCTGCGGCACAGACACTGTGGCTCCTCTCCGTCCTGGTCTTGGCTGGGACGAAGCTTAAACAGGCTACAGTGATGCCCAGATGTGAGAGGCCCACTCATGCCATCCCACCACTGAGGTGACGTTCAGTCTACTCAGTGCAAATGCCACTCCTCCAGACCTCCTAGCCTGACTCCCTGCCTCATAACCTTTTCCTTCTCCAGCCTACGTTAGTTGTCTGGCCAATGGCCCAACCCTGTCCTCTGCAAAGTCAGTCTTAGGAAAAAGAGATCTGCTCTTTGGTTTGTTTGCTTTGCCAAGTCCTAGAACTGCCTGCATAGCCAGTATGGGATGGGTAGACGGAGCCCTTCCCAGAGGAGGTGACACTGCGGAGCTAGCTTCCCAGGAGAGGACAGAGTAAAAGAACACATTCAGAACTAAACACAGTGGCTGGGGACTGCGGGCCCGTGGAAGTCTACTGCGCAAGGGGGCGGGGGAGGTGGACAGGCTAGCTTGGGAGAAGGGCGAGGTGGGGCCTCAACTGTGTCCTCTGCTGGCTGAGAGTCAGGCAGTGAGAGAAGCTAAGAGCAAAGGAAGACCCGAGAGGCTGGGCCAGGAATGGAGAGAGAGATGATGATTGTTCAGTGAGTGAACTAGGGGTTGAGTTGGGAAGAGCTGTCCTTTCTGAGTGCTGGCTGCCGAGACCTGCACTATGCTCCCTGACACATTCTCTCCTTGACTGTCATAGCTACTTTCCTGTTGTGATAAAGACGAGTGACCAAAGGCAACTTAAGGAAGAGACTGTTTCTTTTGGCCCATGGTTCCAGAAGAGGGACATGAGTCCATTATGGCAGGAGGGCATGGCGGCACAGGGCAGGGCATGGTGGCACATGGCAGGGCATGACAGCATATGGCAGGCATGGTGGCAGAGGGCAGGGCATGACAGCACACAGCAGGGCCTGGTGGCACAAGGCAGGCATGGCAGCAGGAGTAACAAGCTGAGAGATCACATCTTAAAGATGAGGCATAGGGCCGAGCTTGAACTGGAAGTGAGGCACAGCTTTTAAACTCTCAAAACCCTCTGCAGTGTGCTTCCTCTATCAAGGCTGTGACAGGCCTCCGTAACCTCTCAAACAGCTCCGCCAACAGGAGAGCTAGCATTCGAATACCTGAACCTAAGGGAGATAGTTCTCATTCAAACCATTGCACCTATCTCCACACCAGCCACTCTACCAGAATGCCCAGGTACAAAGCAGCACAGATCAACCAGTCTGGCTTGTTAGGAAGCAAACACGGGGGACTGGGGAACCAGGCCACTTAAGCAATCGTACCACATAACCCCCAAGGCCCTAACTCCTCTCCAGCAACCCCTCAACCTCCCTCTTTTCTTTTCCCCATCGCTGTCATCTCCCACAGAGAACAGTCTAAACAGGTACCAGGGAGCCCTAAAGAAAACTGCGTGAGAGATGCTAAAGAGGAGGGATAGGCACTGCTCTCAATGCCTTATAGGAGGCTACTCAGCCATTGGCAGAGACAGTACCTGTTAAGCAAAGAGGGCCACCATTATCAAGGCACCAAACAACAGCAAAAACTTCACTGAAGGCAGTGGACTCAGAAACAGGAAGAAATTTGCATATGCAAGGGGAAAAGGTATGTATTTCTTACTAATAAGGAGGGGCAGTTTGAAACTGGCCCAGAATGTTAGGAAAGGTGGGGAAGATTTCCCAGGAAGCAAACAAGATGGTTCTAGAGAAAAAAAATGAAGGTCAGAATCAAGGCCCAACAGCACCTTTTGCAGAGTCTGAGGGCCCGGTAGCCTGTTCAACCTCAGCTCCAGTCATGGTGGGTGAATTCAATGGGAGGAATGTGCCAGTCTACTTTCCCTGTTTGTAGCCTGACCTTATGAAGAGTTCTTTTGTGTGGTAGGTATCTGAAACAGGGGCAGAGAAACATGTGGTCATTGCAGCTGTGACTGCTACTGACCATCATCTCCAAAGACCATGTGTCATGGTAAGGTAAATGGCCACACTTGGCATTTGCCCACCTTGTCGCAGAGGTCTCTAAGGCAGGTTGTGTTTCTTTGAATAATAATGCCTATCACCAGGGAGAGGATTAGGTGTGGCCTTATTAGCTCAGGTCCAGCTTTGTTGGAGGTGTGTCACTGGGGGTGGGCTTTGAGGTTTCAGAAGTTCCCACCAGACCATCTCTTCCTGATCCACAGGATGTAGCTCTCAGCTCCTTCTCCAGCACCCTACCAAGCTTCCTGCCATGATAATGGACTAAACCTCTGAAACTGTAAGTCAGCCCACAATTAAATGCTTTCTTTTCTTTCTTTTATTTTTCCTTTTTCTATTTGCCTTGGTCATGGTGTCTCTTCAGAGCGATAGAACACTAAAACACTGATTGGCTCCTTTCCACCTAGAGCTGGGTGTGTTCCTGCCTTTCTCAAGGCCTTCAGCCCCTCACTCCATCTCTGTTCCTAGTCTCCTTCTCTCTGTTCCCAAATGTTCCTGAACCAAGTCAAGTCTCATAGTTCCTTTTTCTCCTAAGCCTCAGCCCCAAGACACACTTCTACTTCAAACTCTAATCTAACCCCCACTCACAGTGCCCAATTAGGTCTTAGAAAGGTGGCACATGTGACTTCTCAGTGAATTAAGCAGCCTTCTAGGGCACAGGCATGTCAGTAAACAAGGGAACGCAAAAACAAGCAGCAGGCATACTTCAAAATGTCTTAAGGTGGGTAAGAAGATGGGGTCTCCTGACATAGAAAACTTCAGTCTTGCCCAGGAAGAGGCAAGAAGGCAGAGCTGGGCCACACATGACTTGGCTGGGGTGAGAGAAGCCACATTCTTAGACCCCCATGGCCACATTCTTAGACCACTCTGCCAACAGAGTAACAATGTGCATGAGGCCAGAAGGCAGTCCGACTCAACATAACTCAGTAGCACCATGGTGTTGGTCCAACTTTAGTAAAACAATACATCAGGCACTTTTTTTTTCATCTCCAAATAACTATAATTTCTACTATCAGAGCTTTCTAAAAGAGTACTCAATTATGCTAAAGTCTGTATTATTACATTTGGATTGGTCAGTTAGATTAGCCCAACTAAAATATTGCCTATCATGTGACTGAACATTTGTACACTATCTTTTTTCCAGACAACTGGTCCCAAAGGATAAAAACAACTCTAAGCATGGCAAAACAACAGCATTCTCTCCCCTATTACAGGAGTGCCTTTTACATCCACACCCCCCCCCCAAACGAAAGGCTTTTGGATTCTGCACTGACAAGCTGAGAATCAACATGCAATACAGTCAATAAATGTAACAGCAGCGTTTTGGGGTCAGTAGTATTATGTCCTTGTCTCCCTCAAAGTCTTGGCTTGCTGCCTCCCCGAGCTATCAGTTTCCTCTTCCTCTTGGGACATCTTTTGATGGATCTGTCATCTCTCTTCAGACACTTCACTTGGCTCCTCTTCCTCTTGGGACATCTCCTTTTGATGGATCTGTCGTCTCTCTTCAGACACTTCACTTGGCTCCTCTTCCTCTTGGGACATCTCCTTTTGATGGATTTGTTGTCCAGCTTCCCGCACTTCATTTGTCTGGTGATCTCCAGAATGCTTGCCAGATGTGTCACAGCAGGGGCCACCTGAGACTTCATTTAGTTTTCTATAAGACATAAGCACAACCTCGCCTCGATGATGGGACATCGGGCCCTTTCCATTGGTTAGTTTTTAGATTTTTTTTTTAAACATATACCCTGGGGTTGGGGGGAAGCATTATCCTTCGAAGAAAAAATATTAAAGTTAGTAGGCAATTATGTTTCAGTCCTTGGACACCGTATTAGCCAGAATAATTATAAATTTCTTGGTTCCAATTTGCCCCAATTTTTTTAATCCATGTTAAACTTGATCCCATTGCTATCTTTAATTTTTTTGTACAAAAATACAAATTAAAAAAATAAAATTTTAGTAATCGGAAGTACAAAGGAATCTGGGTGGTGTTTGGTCTCTCAGTGCCCAAAAGGCCTGAAGTGAGAAAGCCTCCATTTTGTGTGTGAAAGACAAGATAAAATCCCTTATTTTGTAAGACTGTGAGCACACCACTGGATGGATACTTTGAGTTCCATCAGATCTCAAAAGCCCTGACTGAGCCTGGCTGGGAGACCAAACCAGCAGCGCGTCCCTTTGGCCTGCAGAGAGAGAGAAAAAAAGTTTTGTTCAATGATCCTCCTCAGAGAGTACATGCAATACACTACTATACTCCAGCTTGCAAAATAATTGATGGAGATTTTATCTCGTCTTTCATAGGTCCCTTTTCTTTAGCTCCTATGCATTTCCAATTTTTTGTGTGTGTTTGTTTTGAGACAGGGTTTCTCTACGTAGCCCTGGCTATACTGGGATTTTCTCTATAGACACCACCACCTGGTTGCATTCCCAATTTTTAACATCAATAGTTTCTTGTTTAGGAAACCAAGGACTGAATTTTACAGACTCTTATACCAAGCTTCAGAGCCTTGCTCTGAGTATTTTGCTCCTCTGGAGCTTAACAAACATGTCAGTAAAATATAAAATGCTTTGTGTCAAAGGATTGAGAAGAACCCAAGCTTATTTTACTCTTACTTACCTTTGTGATGTCCTGGGTGAAACTCCTCAACTCCTACTCCTAAACTCCTACTCCTGATTCTTTTTTTTTTTTTTAATTCTTACCTTCTCCAGGGCTGTTGACCACTAGTTGTAGGGGTCTCTGCTGATACCATAGCTAGCAGAATAATGATCAAAGTGAGGCAACCAGGTAATCTGTTTCAACATGACTCAGTAAACACTGTTGATTCAAACTTTATTTTATTTTACTTTACATTTTCGAGACAGGGTTTCTCTGTGTAATCCTGGCTGTCCTGGACTCACTCTGTAGACCAGGCTGGCCTCTAACTCAAAGATCCGCCTGCCTCTGCCTCCCAAGGGCTGGGATTACAGGCGTGCACCACCACCGCCCGGCTAAGTGCTGGTTCAAACTTCAGGAGTCTGACACCAGGCAGTTAAAATAAGTATCTGGTGATAATACCGTGTGCAAAAAAAGCTTAAGCATCAAAATTCTTTGTAAAGTACACAGGACACATGACACCTTTTTTAAATAATTTATTTATTTTTCAATAGAGAAGTTTTCTCTGTTGTAGCCCTGGCTGTCCTGGACTCACTCTGTAGACCAGGCTTGCCTCGAACTCAGAGATCCACCCGCCTTTGCTGCCTGAGTGCTAGGATGAAATGAAAGGTGTTAGTCAGAACCGCCACCACCACTGCCCAAGGCCACTGCCCAAAGCCACTGCCCAAGGCCACTGCCCAAAGCCACTGCCGCCGCCGCCGCCGCCGCCGCCGCCGCCGCCGCCGCCGCCGCCGCCGCCGCCGCCGCCGCCGCCGCCGCCGCCGCCGCCGCCGCCATGGCTGATTATGTGTGATGCCTTAAGGATCTTTCTTTCTTGGTCGTACAGATAGCGCAAGCGTCACCACTAGAGTGCTGGAATTAAAGTGAGTTAAAGGCGCGTGCCACAACCCCAATCTACTGACTGACGGCTCCACGGCTCCACTACTTACTGACGCACGCGCCAGAGGTCGCCAGAATATCAAACACTTCCGCTCCCAGCGTTCTGGGAGGAAACAGGGTATGTGTCTCTCCCTTTGGAGAGACAACCCTGCGTGTTTAATATTTCTGGTTTCCTCACACACAAAAAAAATAAAACAAAGTAAAAAAAAAAAAACCCCACACACACAAAAAATTCCTAGCTTCTCTAGCCCTAATCTGTGAGGACAATGATGCTTTGGTGCCACATTGCATGCTGTGGCTATAAGCAGACAAGACACCAGTAGCTGGAATGGTATGACACTTTCCAGGTCTCGGGAGTCGAGACCCTTCCCTCTGCATACCCACCAAAGTGAAAAGGTGCTCCTCAATGGTAAGCCGATGGCAGCAAGGTCTGAGGGCACGTTGTTTGGCAGCCGCAGATACCGTCACTGTAGCCTAAGGCAGGAACCAAGGTCAGGCAACAGCTTATAGTTTTCATTTCAGAATGTATATTCTGACCCAGTCATCCGGCAGTAGCTTACCTGGATGAGACCCCTGCAGGCGATCATGGTGAGCCGATCAGTGCCCCTGTCTCTGCGCTGTCTTCCTGACTTGGTCTTCGGTGTTCTCTCGTCTTTCCATGCTGATGTCAGTTAGAATGCTCCTAATTAATGAGGGAATGAGAGTCAACATGGAAACGGTTCTATTGGTCTAAAACAGCTCCCTATAGGACAACTGAGCAGTGGTACAGCAGAGACACAGCTCAGAGGCTGTCCCTCAGGGCTTCTCCCACCTAGCTCCCTCCCACCCAGCAGCCTTCCCAACATGTTGTCATCAGTGGCCTACATCTCCACCTCAAGTTCCTCTCATGCCCCTTCATGAAACAAGTGTCCTTCTGTCCACCGAATCACCAAAGGCCCACTCAGGCACACACATTAACTCCAGAAGATCATCTCTGCCAGGCATGGGCGCGCATGCCTTTAGTTCCAGAACTCTAGGGGCAGAGGGAGGAGACTCTCTGTGAGTTAAAAGCCACAAAGTGAGTTATAGGAACACAAAGAGACCTTGTCTCAAAAACAGAAACACAAAAAGATAGTGTCTCTATAAAAACCTTGTAGCGGTTGAGTACATATCATACATATCACCCATTATGTGTAATTTACCATGGCCTTCCTAGATCCTGAAGTGCCAAAACCTTGGTCTCTGATAGCAGGGAGCCAAGCTGAGAAGGGCCAAGCCAAAATATAAAGACATGGTGGCACATGTCTTTTTCAATCCTAGCACTTGGGAGATAGAGGCAGGCCGGCCAGACCTACACAGTGAGACTCTGTCTCAAAATAAACAAGCAAATGCCTCCTCATGGACTCTTACACAGTGGCCTATGTCCTATGGGGAGGTTGAAATGTTGGGCAACAAAGAAGCAGGAGTGTGTGAAAGCGCCAGCATTTGAGAGGGACAGAACGGACCCTTCAAACACGGGAAATGGCTTTCAGCAACTCCTCTCCCTGCATTATAGATGACCAGAGCACAGGCAGCCCATGGTCGCTTCTAAATGCAGGTCCACACACAGAAACAGACATCAGGCCAAGAAGAGGTGCAGATACAGAGGCCTGCAGCTCAGGAAAAGAGCCAGGAAGAGAGTGCAGCCAAGCACAGCACTCCTCCTCACAAAGTCCCATAAGGAGTCCCTGGGCAGAGATACTGGGAACTATAGGGATTGGGACAGACATGTGACCTCAAGTGGAACAAAAGTCATATCTGTCATCTTTGTTTGTTTTGTTTTTGGTTTTCAAGACAGTGTTTCTCTGAGTGTAGCCATGGCTATCCTGGAACTCACTTTGTAAACCAGGCTGGCCTCAAACCCACCGAGATCCATCTGCCTCTGCCTCCCCAGTGCTGGGATTAAAAGTGTGTGCCACCACATCCAGCTTTCATTTTATTGTTTTCAAATACTGAAAATGAAGTTCTGAGTCTGTCTTTGATTGAGAGTGAGGGAGCAGGAGTCCCGTGTCTAGTCTACCCTTATTGTCATGACTCAAAGCCCTTGGAAACATGTATGGTGCTGTATCAGATGAAAGGGACCAATACTCCAGAGAATGGACTGGACAAGAGATCTTACCTCAAGTACACGTGGGTCTAGAATGCTCCTGGCATGACAACTCCCATGATGCCTCTGTATACAGTTGGTTCATCTGCAAATGGTATGAGACCCTGATAAGCACCCAGCTTGCCACTGCTCACAGCAGAGCATGATAGTTATGGGGAAAAGGGGGTAGGCACAGGAGTTACCAGTCAGTAAGCATCTCAAAACTGTGGGCTTCCTGTTTCCAGCACAAACCCATTGTTGGCTCTCACTCCTAAAAAGGATGTTGTGTATGGTCTATGGCAGAGCAGTCACCACCAATTATACTACCGATGTAAGTCATGTGACCCCCCAACAGGATGAAATGGATGCAAACAGCAGGTCTGTGGGAGGGTACCATTGTGGACTGGCAATAACCTCGAAGTCACTGCCCAGGGCAGGAAGCAAAAGCGCCCGACAGCAGCAATGACATGTGGGCAGTTCTAATACCCTAGAGGCCCAAATGCACACAGAGCTGAGAAGCCACACTACGGGGAAGCTCCCAGCACTGGAAGGCATGGGTGTGCACCTTCCAAACACAAGATGGTTCTTTCCACATTTCCTCTGCCTGCACTACCAATGACCAGGGCATGGGTACTCCTGATCACTTACGAATGCAGGGCCAGAGAAGGTGGAGAGCCTACTGTCAAATGCAAAAGCTTTGAGCCGCCAGCTCAGCTAAGTACAAGAACCTAGGAAGTACATGTATTCCTGTAAAAATTCCTTCCACACGGCCAACAGGTGAGACAAAAGCAAGAGTGCTTAGGGTGTGGAACACAGAGGTTCCTGATCCTAAGGAAAACTGCCTAGTTGTGTTGCTTTCTGGAGGATGAGATTGTATCCTCAATAGTTTTATGTCAACTCAATACAAACTAGAGTTATCTGAAACGAGGAAACCTCAATTGAGAAAATGCCTCCTTAATGGCTACAAGGCATTTTCTTAATTAGTGATTATGGGGGTGGCCCAGCCCATTGTGGGCGGGGCTTTGCCTGGTCC
>JAQQSO010005397.1:0-12081 GCA_028658305.1 Pachyuromys duprasi
AAACAAATAAATAAGTAAATAAATAAATAAAATAAAAGGGCATGGGTGGGGATGAGGGAAGGTGGAGATGAGAGGGGGAGGGTGGGGTTGGGAGGGAATGAAAGATGGGGCTATGGCTGGGATACAAGGTAAATAACCTGTGATTAATATAAAAAATAAAAATTATTAAAAAGGGGAAAAATGTCTTTTTTTTTTAAAGAAGAGCAAGAGAACTAAAAATTCTGGGCCCACGGATCTTTTCTGAGACTGATACTCCAACCAAGGACCATGCAAGGGAATAACCTAGAATCCCTGCACAGATGTAGCCCATGGCAGCTCAGTCTCCAAGTGGGTCCCTTAGTAAGGGGAACAGGGATTGTCTCTGACATACACTCAGTGGCTGGCTCTTTGATCACCTCCCCATCATGGGGGAGCAGCCTTCCCAGGCCACAGTGGAAGACAATGTAGCCAGTCCTGATGAGACCTGATAGGCTAGGGTCAGAGGGAAAGGGAAGAGGACCTTCCTTATCAGAGCATGGGAGAAGACGAGGGAGGGTAGTATTGTGAGGGGATGAGGGAGGGAGCTACAGCTGGGATTCAAAATGAATAACTTGTAATCAATTTTAAAATTAATTAATTAAAAAAATAAATAAATTCAGTACAGAACTATGAAATTGGGTTTTCTCCAGTGAATCTCAGGATGAACAATAGATGCCTGGGGAAGAGGAGCTGCTTTTCTTCAGTAGTTTGGTCACTGATGTATGTTGCCCATGCCCTCCGAGATGACCCTCACTCATGCACACATAGAATTAATTAGATTCACTGGTTTAAATAAATAAATAAATAAATAAGGCTATGAATTTGTAAGGGAGATATCAGAAGAGTCCTGGGTGGAGTTGGAAGCAGAGAGCGAGGGTTGTATATGATCAAGATGCATTGATCTTGACACTCCTAAAGACATGACACTCCTAAAGAATAAAACTGAAGTTAGAAAAAGGAAAAAAGAGTCATTGTGATTTTTAGTCTGGCCAACTTAGTAAGTTCTGGAATCACCTAAGAGAAAGGCCTCCAGGCATACCTGTAAGGAATTATTTAGGTTATCTTAGCCCCTGGGCATCTTGATTAAATTAAGTGAGGTGAAAGTGCTCACCCGAAAGGACCTCAGCACTGTTTCTTAGGTTTGGGTCCTAGACTGTGTAAAGGAAGGAAGGTAGCTGAGCAAGGCATCCATTACTCACTGCTTCCCAGCTGAATGAAATGTGACACTCCACTTCAAGCTCCTGCAGCCATCCTGTCATGATAGAATGTGCCCATAAACCCAGTCTTAGGTTTCTATTGTCGTAATAAACACTATAGCCATGTGCCACCTGGGGAAGAGCAGGTTTTATTGAATCTTACAAGTGCTAATCATAGTCTATCATTGAGAGAAGTTAATGCAGGAACTCAAGCAGAACCCTAGAGGCAGGATGTGAATATAGAGGAGTGCTGCTTACTGCCTTGTTCTCCATGGCTTGCTCAGTCTACTTTCTTATACAACTTAGGACTCCCTGTCCAGGGCTGACACTGCCTACAGAGGGCTAGCCCTCATACACCACGTTAATCAAGAAAATGTTCTCACAGGCTTGTGGAACAGCCAATCTAATGGAGACATTTTATCCATTGAAGTTCTCCCTTCCTAGGTTTATGTCAAGTTCCTAGTTTATGACACTGGTTTATGTCAAGATGACAAGAAAACCTAACCAGAACAGCCATTTCTTCCTTAAGTTGGTTTTCTCAGAGTATTTCATCACAGCAATGGGAACTCTAACTACAACCACTATTACTTTGAATGCTATAAGTAGTGTACTACTTTGGATGTTTATCACCATGACTTTTTAAATAATTCCATGGCCATAGAAGAGTTTTCTCCATCAGCAGATGTTTTAACAAGCCACTGAGAGTCCTTTGTTCGGAAGCATTAACTATACATTACATCAAGGCATTCATAAATGTCCCTTGTCATCACAGCCCTGTGTTGTAGGCACTGAAACAATGTGAGCTGAGAGTGAAAATTAAAAACCACAGCTAAACAAACATAACTCTCCTTTTAGGGTGTTGTATTTTCTCAGCCAAGTGAGCAATAAAACTGAAACTGCACCAGGTCTCTTAGCATAGGAATCCTATGGAAAGATGAGGTTATTTATATTTAGAATGGCATTTGAGTTCAATTTAAATTTTACCATCACATAGCTTCTAATGTCTATAGTTATCCTAAAACAATGCAGGACTTTGAGTGACTTATTCACGTTTGAATTTCAACCAGTCTAAAGACACCATGGGCTTCAGCATTGTTTATAAAGAGTTATAATTTATGTGTAGTATAGTACATGTATGCACTATAAAATTTTTAAATGTACAATTTGATCAAGTCACATGTAGATGTACACCCTTGAGAACAACATAAAAATCAAGATGACACATTCTTCATAATTCCTTCACATCCATGCTAAGGAAGAGCATTTTCAGATTTCTGCACGGTGTGAGGTATATTGTCCCTTCCATTGCTCATCAATATTGCCATTTTAAGGATAAACCACAGTTGTTTTATCTAGTCATCTGTTGATAGATGTCTACATTGTTTCCGATCTGAGTCTTACATGGAGAGCTGCAATGAATAATTGCTTTACGGGTCTTTGCAAATTTGTAAATTTCTAGGAGTGGAATAGTAGGATCTTATAGTAGGTTTGTGTGCTTTGTTTTCTTTTATGATAAACTGCTTTCAAAGTGGTTATACCATTTTATATGCTTACCAGTAGTAAGTTTTTGTGGGGTTTTCTAGTTACTGAATTTTAATCCATAACCAACCAACCCCATTACTTTTGATGTGTGTTAAGTTAAGGCTGTTCGTCACAGAAGAGAACCAAAGCAATGTGCCTCATGACCTACAGAAAGAGCCTGCTCTTTCCTCTTATCCTATTGGCAGCACCAAGCAGCACTAGGGACTCTTCTTTTCCTGCCAAAGCTAGTATCCCATGACCAGATTCCCACATGCCAGTATGTCCTGTGTGTGTGTGATTCTCAGTCAGCTCTATCTCCTCTGCAGAGGAGACAGTTCATGTCTCTAACTCTACTACCTGTAAGTTCTGGACATGTTACCCATTTCCCATTTTTACAAACAAGGACAGTGGTTCACTCCTTGGGAAAGTATGCATTGCTCTCCAAATAGGCCCCAATCACTAGCATCCCTCTCCACCTTTAGCCCTCCTAGATTTACACTGGTCTATAGGTAGCTCTCCACATTCCAACATGGCTAAGTGCTTCAGGTGCCTGAATACTAAGTTGTAGTTTTTCTGCTGTTGCTGTTGAGTAGATTCCAGGTACAAATAGAGAAATTTCAACTCTACATTGACTGAAATGCAGGTCTAGTTTTTCATTTACTCAGTACCAAATGACAAGAGAATATGGTATAGTACTTGAAGATCACACCCTGCTGGAACTCTGTGAGAACAATTCCAGGATCCCACAGGGACCATTTCCAGGAATTACAGGCTGTACTCTACATACAAATCTTTCCTCCTATTGCAGGCCACCTCAGGCAACTGTCTCCCTTTAGATTACTTCTCTTTCTGTAGCTTAGCGTTCACAAGATGATAACTGATCTCCCCAGGTCATTGCAACTTCCCACAGATATCTCTTTTTAATTCTTCAAAGCCTGCTGAGGTCAAGTTATGATTTTAGCTGAGGATATTGGAGCCTGATAACAAGAAGGAACACAGAAAACTGCCCACCTGTCACTAGAGGTGACTGTGTCTGTGGCCTCGGGGTCACTTACAACTCCCTGGCACATCTTTTAATGTAGCCAGAGCCCAGGTCCACATCCATCAGTGAACAAAGAGAAGTTCACCTAGAGTATTCTAGCCCAACCTCCTCTTCATTCCACTTGAATGAAAAATGCCTGGTTCTGCCAGTTTAAGCCTTGACTTCTTCTTACCTCAATATAATGGGTAGAGAGACCATCTTCCCTTCAAGACAAACCCTTTGCTGTGTAAGATGATGCCATTTGAGCCAATGTAACAAAACACAACTATTGCAAAACTCTAGGATTACATGTCCTCAAATAACACAGTATGAAGGGAGTATGTGGTTTCAGGTCGGGAGCCGCTTAACTCAGTCCAGTTCAAGTTCATGCCACAGATGTTTCCACTGTAGTCTGCGCCCTCATTCAACATCTTAGGCTAGAACACAGGCATCTATCAAGAAAGAGTTTTCAAGTAAAAGGCAATCAAAAGCCACATTTGCCTTTGGCTTGGGATGAAGTTACCTAATGGTTTAACTGCAGTGTTCAAATATGCCCTGATACAAGGTCCTGAAATTCACCTTTAAAATCTTTAGACTTAAAACCTTCATTTCAATTAATTCATGAATTCTGTGCTTCCCCAAGTAAAATTAGGTCATACTCTTGACTAAAAATGGTTATCAAACGTTTCCTCTTAAAACAAAGGAATGATAACAGTCTACTTCTGTTTCTTTGCCAAGAGGCAAAACTTGTTTGCAACAACCAAAGTAAGAGTTTTCAATGAGAAAAAGAAGTGAATTTCTATAGTGAGTGGAGTCCACTCACTATACATTTACAAACTACATAAAACACTTCTAAACTTTTATATCTTTTACAAATCAGTGGGTGTCTGTCTCTGTTCCTTCGGGAAAATACTTAATAAAATGTAGAGCTAACAGCAAATATAGTCTGCCAGGGGTCTCGAATCTCCACGGAATCCTGTGGGGTCACATCCATTGTCACCTTGCACACAGCGTGCTATTGCTACAGCCTAAGGTATCTTTAGCATCCCTGATAACATCGTACATCACTGCTTAACTGCGTAGTCTGGTCAATGCATCAGAGACCTCTTTCTTTCATTCATTATTTCTTTTTATTTATTTATTTTGTCCTCATGGATTTTTGTCAGGTAATGTCTCCTCCCATACTAATGTTAACGGAAGTTCCTGTGGGCTTGTCGTCGTTGTTGCTGTAGTCATTGTTTAACTGAAGTTGCTGAGTTTATATTTAGGTCCACCAAATCATTCTCCCTTAGCTCATTACTGATCCCCCCAAACCATTTTAAACTCTGATTATCTTCTACATATTCAGCTGTCATCAGGATACTTTTCACAAATATAATTCCCTGAAACTTTTTAACAACACATGGGCAGAGACAGCAACCAACAACATTCCACTGGACACCTTCATCCAGATACATTTCAGCTGGTGCAGACATAAGGTGAGGGCTTGGCGGACTGCAGCTTAGGGACAATGATTGCCTTGCTGTCTGCTTTTGTATGGTTTTATTAAGATCATGACCACGCTGAATTTTTTTAATTTATATTACTTTCATTTCTTGATTTATTTTATATATGTGTATGTATACATGTGGGTATGTGTAGAGGAATTTTAATTCAGAACATGGTTGTTCTGGCAAAAGAGCACATTCAAAGGCCTTCTAGGTCTGTGTGATCTGGCTTTCAAGAGACTGGATCCAAAGATCTTCTAGGTCTGTGTGTTTGGGCTGGAATACAAACATGCCTTTAATCCAGGAGAGAAAGGCAAGCATATCTGAGTTCACATCCAGCCTGGCATAGAGCAAATTTCAGGGTTTAAAAAAAAGAAAAGAAAGAAAAAAAAAAAGCTTAGTTCCAGGTATGGTGGTATATGCCTTTAATCTCCAACAATGAAGGTAAAGATAGTTTGTAGAAGGAAGCACCCATGTTTGAAAATGATGTAAGAAAAGGTGAAGAATCAAAGAAAGATTTGACAGAGTAGTATATGCCCAACTCTCACAAAAAGAGAAAGGAAAGGGATGTTACTTATAGAGGCAATGAAGAGAGATAGAGAGGAGGCAGTTTTGCTGGGACAGTAATAGAGAGACAGATTGCAAGGAAATAATGTCAGGTGAAGACTGAATGATCCAGAGAATGAAAAGGAGCCAGGAGATTAGAGTAGATTGCTTGAGTTAGTTTGAGGTCAAGCAGAGCAGTTCATTAGCTGAAAGAAAAGCAAGACTGAGTAAGTCAGCTGGGAAAGGAATATGAACCAGAGCAGCTAGGTTGAACCAGCCAGCTATGAGCTCAGGAAGAACAAGAAAGCGTGAGATTATTAAGCAAAAAGTCTCAGACGCTGAAAACATTCCAGGCCTAGGTTAGATTGTACAGAGCTTCCAGGACTAAACCTAGGTTAGCAGAGAGGGGCAATAAGCCTCTGAGACAACAACTGAAACAGGTGAATAAAAGTTGCTTTTACAGGTGTGGATATGTAATGACACATGCAGAGATCAGGCAACAACTTATGGGCGTCAATTATTCCTTCCACCTGTGCTTCCTGGGGAATGAACTCAGACCCTCAGTATTGGCAGTAAGTGATTTTTACATCCTGAGCCATCTACCTGGCCCTCACATTGATATTTTAATGCATAATAATTGGTTTCATGCTACAGTGGTGAAGTCATGAGTTGTACCAGTCACCATGGGTCTCAAAGCTCCAAGTCTTTGTTTCTGGCAGTTAACAGCCCAACTTTGCTGCATGTTAACAAAACAGACAGGTTGGTTTTAGGTCTAAACACCACACACACAGCGCTCCCTTTTTAGTTTTATCAACCTATTTTGAACATCATATCCTGTTAAAATAAAAATAACCATAACCACAGTATTCCCTTGATCTACAGAATCTTATGACGTCATTGGCAAAAGGAAATGAAATTAGTTTTGTATGTATTTTCTGAGTGTAGGTCCTCAGCACCTGATGATTACTTTTCTTTAACAACAGGCAATCTCCCTACTTAATAGTTAACTCCCAATATGGCCATGGGAGGCGAGTGTACTGAATATACATGTTCCCAAAACAGAAATGCCTCTCTATTTTGGAGAGCTTGTCTACCAGCTCCACGCTTATTCCTCCTCTCTATCTTTAAGTCAGAGAAAAGGCTAATAAAAGAGGTGAAAAAGCAGTCAGAAGTATACTGGCCACTGGAATGAAAGAACCTAGGGAAAGAATCAGAAGAGTTTACGGGACTTTTGCCGAAGGTCTGAAATGCCGGCTTTAAGCCAAATATAGATTTTGTATTAGGACATTATAAGTACCACATACAGCATGTAGAATTTTCATTAAGTTATTTGGAAACTTTCCCATACAGTGATAAAACAAAAATGGTGTCTCTTTTTTTTTTCTTTTTTTATTCCACTTCCTTATTTCAGGCTTTCCTCTCTCACGTGAATGACGGCAGGGACCTCCAGATCTACCTGCTGCTACCACTCTACCCTAAGATGACCTTTGCCAACTCTCCCCTTAGCTCATGACCACCTCCAGGAATAACTATGAAACTCCCAGCGCAGATTCTCAGTATTATTTCCTGCTATGGCTCCCTGAAGCCCAACATCCTGACCATAACACCCTAAGGAGAGCACAGCATTTTCCATATCCAATCTAGCTCTTCTTCCTTCAAAAGTGATCCTCTTAACTTCTTAGTGGGTGTTTGCTAAATTAGTCTTCAAGTCTGTATTAAGTGCTTCAATTGTATGTTCTCCCAATGCTCTGTGGCAGACCTCTTTCTTTTCTTTTTTTTTTTTTTAATTAATTGACAGACCTCTTTCAAACGACTCATTTTTTTATTTTGTTGTGTTTTGATTTTTGAGACAGGGTTCCTTTTTATAACCTTGGATGTCTCGGACTCACTTTGTAGACCAGGCTGGCCTCAAACTCACAGTGATCTGCCTGCCTCTGCCTCCCTCAATGCTGGCATTAAATGCATGCACCACCATGTCTGGCTTTTCATAGGGCTTTTAAGGCATCCATATGTTTTTCTGCCAGACTCTGAGCTCCTTGAGGGACTAATCATTCTTCATCCAGCTCTCCATGTCTAACTGCAATCCTGGAGTTTCCCGCATGGCCCAGGCTGAGTAGTAGTTAATGAACAGTAAATGGATGAGTGAGCACATTCAAAACAGCCCTTCCCTTCTTATAACCACCATATCTATCTTACACTCAGATCAGATTTTAATCGTGTTTATTAATCCTTTCTGAATTTAGAGATGATCAGATCAACTGTAATTTCTTTACCTCCAATTTATAGCCTCCCTAATGTCATCATTTGAAATCCATTTTAAATGGCTCTTTTCTTTTCGTTTACCTCAAGTCAAATGAAAGGTAAATTAAGCCAAAAGACGGCTTTGCCTGCTGTCACATCTGCTGGTGCCTCTCTTCCCAGTGGGGCTATTTCTGCTTCATGGCCATTCCCCTGCACACATGGCTGAATCCTCCCCAAGGGTCCTTTCCTGCTTAGCCATGTGTCCATCATTGCGTCTGCGACTGTCGCTGCCAGCTCTCCTGTTGAATCCTGTTTGTTCTTTCTCTGCCTCATGTTTCTTTGTCTCACCAGACTCCTCTCTCAGCAGCACGTGGTCACATGAGGGGGACTGGAAACCAAAAACCCTAAAGCATAGCTCCAGCTCCAACATCAAGCAACAGAGTGACTTAGAATGAAAAAGGACACATCCCTGCTGTTAGAGAGTGCTTACTTTTGCTCTTACTTTAACTGTCAAAACATTTGGCAGGTTATGTCACAATATATCTATTTAACAAGATAAATTGGGCTGGGGAAATGTTGGGTGAGTAAAGTGCTTGCCTTACACATACAAGAACATCAGTTTGATCCCCAAAACCCATATGAAAATATTTTAAAAGCTAGGCAGGGGAGCATGCACTTAATAATCCCAGCACAGTGAAGCCAGATATAGGAGAATCTAGGCTTGTTGGCTAGCCAGCCAAACTTTATCAGTGAGTCCCAGGCCAGTAAAAGGCCGCAAAACAAAGCAGACAGAGCTTGAAGAACAATGCCTGATGTCCTCTGGACATCACAGACACACACATTCCTATGTGCACCTGAGACATCCTGTTCCATTGCACAGGCCTTTGAACAAGTCACATGGCACCATCTGACCTGTGACCCCGAAAGAAACAGCACAGGATCAATCACAGAGACCAATGCTCAAATCCTGATTTTTAACCACTAATTCCTTAGTCTATCTCTAGTAGATTAATCATGTCTAATAACAGTTTTATGTTTATTGAGATGTGCATTGTACCACCACACCAGCAGGAAGTGTGTGAAGATAAGTGAGACTACGTACAGATTAAAACATATGGAAACAGATACATGGAAAGTGTTCAGGAAGTAGTTAAGTCCTGCTGTGTAGCCATTACATGAGGCATCAGGCCTGTTATAAAGTCTATATTCTTAGGACGAAGAGGACTGATTTTGGGGGGATAAATTAATTCCGCCACTAAGCAAGGGAATGAATAAGATCACTCTGAGATCTACAAAGATCTGGCTTCTTCTTTTGTCTTAGTCATTTCCTAAAAGTGACTTGTCACTTAACTTTTGAACTTCAGTTTCTTTATCTAGAAATGAAGGAGGGGAAAATATGTTACTTTTCTGACTCATTCTTTGTTTTGAAAGTCTGATAAAGGTTTCAGTAAGTGTCCTACATTTGGGAATCCCTGCACTGGTTAACTGCTTAACACTCTCTGACCACTTTCATTGATTTTTTTTTAATCCGTTATTTGTGACAACAAGAGATAAGTTAAGAACAGGTACTTTACTGCTTGGCAAGGCGCTTAAGTAACATCATGCAGTTTATACTTGGGTTCCCATTCATGAAGCCAGCCCTAACAAGGCATCTGCTCCATGTTCTGAAATTTGCTGGCTTGCTTTCCTTGCCTATATAAATGATAACAATTAACCAAAAAAAAAAAAAAAAAAAGTTCCCTAGCTGCAAAATCCCTGCCACTTACAGAAAATTAGGTCTAGTATAAACTATTTCTGGCTGTTACTGACAGCAGGCTAAGTGTGTTTAGGTGGAAATCGGTACTTCTGAGGAACCATACCCTGTGATACAGTGAGAGGCTCAAATGGTTAGACACCTGTGTGGATGCTCTGAGAGTGTGGGGGGTTGAGATATGCCTGCAACCCCGCATATCTGTGTGCAAACTATACATGCTCTGCTTTGTCCACACATCGTTTCTTGGTTTGGGTTTCATTGCTGTAAAGAGACACCATGACCATGGCAACTCTTATAAGGACAAACATTTGATTGGGGCTGGCTTACATTTTCAGAGGCTCAGGCCATTATCACCATGGTGGGAAGCATGGCAGCGTGCAGGCAGACATGGTGCTGGAGAAGGAGCTGAGAATTCTACATCTTGATCTGAAAGCAACAGAAAGGGACAGAAAGGGGGTTCATGCTGGGCAGAGCTTCAGCATGGAAGACTTCAAAGCCTGCTCCTACAATGACAGAATTCCCCCAACAAGGCCTCTTAATAATGTGACTTCCTATGGACCAAGCCTTCAAACACATGAGTCTAGAGGGGCCATACCTATTCAAATACATGGCTTAGGCATAAGTAAAGTTGGGCTGATACACAGGCTGTAATTTTTTATTATTTTGACAGATTTCTATAGTCAGAGAATCCACACTGTTTTACAAAACAGTCCCGGATCCATTGATTATAGCCAAGCTGCAGGAGCAAACTTGGAAACTATAAAAAAGCAAATTAATTACCTAAAATTTCAACTTATTAAGAGAAAACAAATGTCTTCTATGCGGTATTGTTGTTGGTTGGCTGGGTTTTGCTTGGACCCCCCCCCCCCATTTATCCCCTAATTCAGAAGTTCACATCTAAAAGCAGTCGCCCACTGCTTTGAGGAATCTGAGGAATTGCATATCACTACACCAGAGAAGAGAAAATGGAAGAACAAAGCCACTCCCCTCATAATTGGGAAGCATATGTCACAGAAAAAGAAAGGCTGGTCTCCCCTAAGGGCATGCCCCCAGGGACAAGCATGTCTCCCACAAGGCTCTAGCTCTTAGAGATCCCACCGTCTCCTAGCAGCGCCACAATGAGAAACATGTTGGACATTGGGAGACATTTAATAACCCAATTACAGCCTCCCCCCACCCATTTTTTTAACCTCTGTTGAAACCAAAAGATACAGTGCAGAAATAATGAAATTGTACTCAGGGGAACATGAACATGTCCTTTCAGTTCTGTCAAGAGTCTGTTCCCACCAAGCCCATTTCCTTCATCTGATCATGCAGCCCCAACCCTCACAAACTTTCCTACATCCATTATGTTTTTCTCTTTATCATTTCATCCTCCTCGTCTCTAACAACATGTTGGTCTCTTATCGACGCCCTGAGTCACTCTCCCATCTACTTCATCTAGTGGCCCTTAATCCCAGGCAGCAGTAACTTCTCTACTAGTACCACCTGTTCATTAAGCATCACTGAAGCCTTCTCTTCCAACACCTCAGTTTCCGCGCCGAAAGAAAATTCTCTTACAGAATGCCAAAGGTGGCCTCTAAAGTTTCTCTTTTAACACCTCAAGCTATTGAAACTTAGCCCTACCACCCACAGAACCTTGGCCTAGTTCCCGCTACTCTGTGACACTGATTTTGGGGGTTTTTTGTTTGTTTTTTTGTTTTGTTTTTACTGTTTTTGTAATAGCGCTGGTTGTATTTTGGATGTCTGTTTCTTGACTAGCTTCTAAATGTCACTATTCACCAGGACTCTCTTCTCCACCCCTTTGGTATTGATTTGATTGGGACAGTCAGTGCAGCTACAAGTTGGTTGCAGTAATTGATTATATTATGGCTGCTGTCCGTTAATCTTTCAATAAACAGTGGTATAACAAATCTCTCCAACTTCATCTCCTACCGCATATGGCCATAAAACCCATGTTCCAATATGTAGCACAGATTTTATACTTTCAGATGTGTCTTAATATTTCTGTAGACATTGTCTACCTCCTGAAATCCCTTGGCCTCTCATCCAAGATTTTTACAGAACACTTCAATACCTGTTAAGTATGATCTTCTGCTTGAAGCCTTTTGGGATGTCCCAATCAGAATCTCCTCTAGTCTCCAGAACACATTGTTGTTTCATAAAACAATTGATTTATGTCTTGAACAGCAATGTGGCCTTTCTAAAAGCCAGGGCTTTGGTTACAGATTCCATAAAAGAGGTCCATGAAAAGGAAAGTCCAGCCATCAAAACCCTTAAAATGTGGTTCTTTTTTTT
>JAQQSO010005399.1:0-12079 GCA_028658305.1 Pachyuromys duprasi
GCAAATGGTGGGACCTGGAAATGATCATACTGAGTGAGGTATCCCAAAAGCAGAAAGAAACATATGGTGTATATTCACTTATATAAACCTAAAGGATAGGAAGTTCAAGCTGAAATCTACACTCCTAGAGAGGATATACAAGAAGAGGACCCAGATTGGTATGATCAATGCTTGTTTGAATGAACAAATGGGATGGACATTGAGTGGAGGAGAAAGCAAGCAACAGAACAGGAGCATGCCAAAGAGGACCTCTGGGGGGGATCAATGTATCGATGTATCAGAGCAGATATTAAGACTCATGATCAAGCCTCTGACAGAGGGCTAGAAGTAATGATAGATCCTGGGGAGGTTGTTGAGACTTGGGGAGAAACAGAGCTCCACAAAGACCAAACTGAGCAGGCACAGGGGTCTTGTATGAGACGGTTCCTACAATCAAGTACGATGTGTGCATGTGGCCTGGAACCCCTGCACAGATGGGGCCCATGATAGCTTGGTGTAGGACTGAAGACCCTACTCAGGGAAACAGGGACTGTTTCAGACATGAACTTGATGGCTGACTCTTTGACCCTCCCCCATACAAGCTGGGGAGTGACAGACTGGCTAGATCCCAGGGGAGGACTTTGCAGCCAGCCCTGAGGAGACAGGATAAGCTGGGGTTGGATGGAAGGGAAGGAGGTCCTCCCCTGTTGGTGGACTTGGAGGGGGCAGGGAGGAGGGAGATGAGGGAGGGATTGGGAGGGTAGGAAGGAATGAGGGAGGGGGCTACGCCTGGCATTCTAAGTACCTAACCTGTGATTGAGATAAAAATAAATAAATTTAATAAAATAAAAAGAATGTAAGGGATACTCTAATCACAATACATTGCCCCAAGGAAGTAAATAACTCACAAGTTCCAATAAGTTCCCTAAGCTATCAAGATTCAAAAGACCTCTCTTACAAAATATGGGATTTGTAATTCACTGCTTGAGTTCGGGGCACTCTGACTTGTGGAACTGCTAGCAAGCATAGCAAACTGCACCACAGTCACAACTTTCTCTAGTCGTGGCCAAACACAGGTGGGTTTTTCAGAAAGTTTCCTCTGAGTTGTCCTTGTTTCTGTAACAACTCTCCCCTAACCCTGAAATTAACATCAGTCCATTCATTGGTTTGCTAAGTTGAATTTTTGTGCAATCATTGCTTTGGTGTACCCTTGGCTAATTGCCTGGGAACAATAGACATTGCATCATCTCAGGAAAAGTCTCAAAAGAGAGGGCCACACTCACAGTGTTCTGCCTTGAGTTGTCTTTAAACTGACCACATACCTCCACCTCTGTACTACTGTACATCTTTGACTTCAAGTGATTCTTTCATTGTCATTTTCATAATTTGCTATGTTTCTTTGTATTTTAGTTTTCCTGGTGGTCTGAACACATGTTTCTGTCCTTGACTTTTAAACCTGTTTTTTCAGTGTCTCTCCAGTGATTCTATTGTTGGAAGTGGTGGAAGATGTACAGCTGCAGATTGTTACATCTGTAGCTCTTGTTCATGGTAGGAAACATCCTTAGATGTTTATAATTTGAAAGAGTAAGCTTATTTTCTCATACACCCACAGACATTAACTGTGTTGAAAATTTTTAGGTACCCAAAAGGGCGAGAGACTCAGGACTCATTTGTATGATAATAGCAAAACATCTAGCTTTACAAACCATAAAATAATTTAAATGTGAACTCTACATCATAAAGTGAAAGAAGATCATGTTTTTAACTTCACAGATTCTTGGAGGATTCTTTTTTTTTTTTTTTTCTCAGAGTCTAAAGAGAGAAGAACATTCTTCCTTGAATTTGTTCTCTGCCGAGGGATCACTTCATATGCTTCACCCTTTTATGAAGAAGACCTGTTTTATCAAACAAGGCCAATTGTTGTATTTTCCTGTAGTGAATAAAAGATGTCAGCTATCGTGCATATTCATTGCCCCCTTTAGTTTTCAGCTTAAGACTCAGTTCCGCCCCACCACAGTATGAATTTTTACTTTCATCTGTACTCCATTATCCATTTCACTGGGAGATTTTCCATTGATTCTTACTATATGAGCCATTCAGTTTCAAAAATATTTGTGTAATAATAATGAAAATATATTAATGTTTTTACTAAGGAAGGATATTATTTCATATGTTGAAACCTTAACCGTGAAGAGAAAAACTGGTATGAAGCTTTGGGGAAATGTTGAATTGGGTCATGAAGGTAGATCCCTCATCAATGAATCACTGCCTTTATTAATGAAACCCTAAAGACTACTCATGTCTTTTTCTTTTAATCACTGTGGGGACATAAAAAACATACATTCTTTATACACCTGAGAATAGAATTTTACCACACAGTAGATACGCTAGCAACGTGATGTTGGTCATGCTAGCTTCCAGAATATAAGAAATACATTTCTGTGGTTTGTAAATGATCTTTATCTTCAATGTACTCCAATTCCATGCTTATGTCATTAACTTATAGTGTATTGTTATTATAGTCCAAATAGCCTAAGACAGATGATTACAGTTTCTATTGTTGACCTTATTGTCACAACACAGTCAAGCAATATTTTATTGTTTTATTTTGTTTTTTATTTTTTGACGCTTAGGACCCTTTAAGGGATTTGAGGGTATATGGAGAGTTCAATTGCTTTACAACACATCAGCACTCTGTACCTTCCTTGCTTTCAATACAGCTCCTTTGATTATGTCTGTGTTAAACAGCTTTGCTTCAGTCTTTTGACATAAAGTTTTGCAGTTCATCATTAAATTTTGTAGGTAAAACATCAAAATGTGGTATGGAGAATGAAAACTTCAGATTACACCAGCACCTACCAAGTTCCAGGATGTCACTTTATGCTACAGATAAGTTACAGGCAGAGCCTTTGTGTTACTAAAGCAAGAATTACCGCAAAACTTGAAATGCAGCTGAGTTACTTAAGTTAAAGAGTTCATTGACTGTTTCATTTTAAAGGTTCACTTCAAGAGGCTTACATCAAAGAGGCCGGAAATACTTTAGGCCCCATGAATCTCCACATCAGGCAGAATATTAGCTGTGGAAGGTCCTGTCCATACAGCAAGTTAGAGGGGAATAGAACATATATAGTGAAGTGAAGAAGTCTGATGATAAAATGTAAAAGTACAAAGCAAAAGCAGATGATGGAAAATCATGAATAACACTACTCTCTACACAATTTTCAGATATCTTGTAAAGACATATGGTACATCTTAATATCAGCAGTATGTCAGAATCAGGGAAACAGGATGCAGCAACTAAGTTATAAAATTATTTAACCATTATATATCTAACAATGGCTGCCAATGAATAGAAAATCCCAGAATCCAGTAGTTGTCCACTCCATGAGGCTAAGGCTGGATGTCTCAGCTAACCTTCAGTATATGACAAAATCCTAAGGCAGCAAAATTTAATGCCAGTGAAGGAATGGGTTTGCTAGTAAGAGCAAGCAAACAAAGAGGGAAAGCTTCCTTCTTCCATGTTCTTTTTTATACGGTGCCAGAATGAAAGGTGGTCCAGATTATATATATATTTTCACACCTAAAAAAGAAAAATTGGATTAGAGGTGTATCTTCTAACCTCAAAATCCAGACAAGAAAAGGGTTTTCCAAGCTTAAAGGATTTAGTTAAGAAAACATTTCCCAAAGTTGTGCCTCGTCATTTTGGTTTTCTTTAAATCCAAATGTTGTCAAGTTGACAATCAAGAACAGCCTCTCATCTTTCAGAAGCAGGTATTTCCTCAAGCAAGAAGGTGGATTGTTTTTTATCTACATTCAGCATTGTTTGGCAGAAGAGAAATATTTCATTGTGATGATTGTTTATAGAAAAGAAAAATTGCACTTCTATATATAGTGGTCAAACCCAGGAACAGGAATTCTCTGAAGTTTTCTAGAGCTGTTATTTTTAATATATTAGCCTGACCTTCAGAACAGACCATGCAGTCTGGAGTTGTGACTGACCTAGTTCTCCTCTGCTGCTTGTTATTTCATGATGAAGAATCCCTAATGGTCATTATTTGGACATCACAAAGTTACAGAATGACTTGTAGTGTTTATTTGGGTTTTTTTCTTATTTTAAATTTTATTTTCTTGTTGTTGTTATTTTATGGGAGATATTTGTCAGTTAATTGGATGAGGAAATGTCTTCATTTGAAATTTTTGTGGCAGCTGCTAAAGAAATATTGTGAAGTGTTTTACTTAAAACCCAGAAGCCATGAAACACAAGTCAAACAAAGAGACTAAACTCCATCTCCCAACTAGAAAAGCTACAGAATTTTATTTGGGGATTTAGGTACACAATACAGTATTTTGTTTCCTGAAATCCCACCTCCAAAAATAAACTACAAAAATGGCAATTTATTATTTTTTATGTGGCCTAACCAGTCATGGTGAAACGCCTTAAGCTTCTAATGTTGCTTCCAAAAGTCTATGCCTGCTGGGGAAAGTTAGAAGTAAAAGAAATGTTTGCTCTGAGAACTTAGTGTTATTGTCATTGTAGCCCTGATAATTGAGTCAAGTAATAAATATTGAGTCTTCTCAAATCAACCCTACACACTACCTTTGAGAAATAACAACATCTATTATCAGTTATATGTTCTTCTTTCTTTTAATATAGTTATATTCCTGTCACTTTAGATTGATATTTAAATTTCTTATACTTTGACACAGATAATGTGCTCTGGAATATTCTTCTCTAGGATGATACAAAAGGTGCTAAAAGAATATCAATAGTATCAATTTTGCTTTTATTTATCTATGAGATGACTATAAACAACACTGGACCCAAAGATGTTCCCCATTCTAACCATAAAGTGTTAAAAATAAACATTGTCTTTTCAGATTTAAGGGTATCTGTAGGGATCTGCTGTCAGAAAATAGGCCTTTTGTTTCTCACTTAAAGAAGGATGCAGAATGTAGGCCAAGATAATCACCAGTGATGCACACAGCAGATATTAATTTGAAAATTTAATATCTAAAGATTGGAGGACTTGCTTATGAAGCCACAGCTTCTAAATTATATTGAGGCATCGGTTGGTAACAAGTGCTTGGAAGCTCCAGTGTGCAGAAGAATATTAAAAGATATTTTGTATCCTCTTATTAAAATCACAGCAAAATGGAGTCATGACTGCAGATCTGATACTAGCTGTGGGTTAGGGGGACAGCAGAGTCAGGAACAGAGGCTGTGAACTGTGAACTGTGGCCTCCTTGCCTTTCTCCCAAGGGTGACAAATTCCTTGAAAATCAGAGGAAAACTAATGATAGTTGCTGGCATTATAGCAACAGAAATATTGTTCTGTCTCACACAATTTGGACAGAGCTTTGTTTGGTTTTTTCAGAGTGAAGAGGCAGGTGGGAGCAATTGAAAGCTCAACACAAGTTTGCAGGTGAGCCTTGGTAGACTTTACAATATTTGGTATTGTATTTTCGAGAAATTATTCCTTTATTTGGTAGTTTGGGGGAGGGGTGATGAAATTTTAGGAGGGAGAGCCAACATATCTTCGTTCACTCTGAAGATAACCAAATTGGAATGACTCAAGAGGACTGGCAGACAATTTTCTCTGAAGCTGAGATAAATATATGCTCATTACTAACATGCCCAGCATATGAGAGATGTAGTTTTCTAATGCGATGGACTATATTCATGGCAAAGTTTGGTTGTTTTGTATATTGTTGATAGCTTTTCTCCAAATTGGTGAAGGCTGGATGGAATTTTCCCGAACACTAATGGCAAATGAGATAATAGGGAGGCAAGAGAGAATAATCATTCCTGTCCGTATCAGCCCACCCCTCCTTAATCATCGTAAGTAGAAGTTTTTCTTCTATAGCTTGTACTATTTCTCAGAGCCTAGCCAAATGATGAGTGAATCCTAAGCAAGGTCATACTCATAATTAGGGAATATAAAATGAATTACATATGAACTGCCTCCCCTTCATTAATCCCATCCACTTTCCCACTGACTGAACAAACATCCTTAGAGTCTTCCTCCTCAGAAGGTCCTGAAAATCATTTTCAATGCCCAGGGATGTCCTGCAACATGATAGATGCATGGCAGGGAAATTCTGGAAGTTTCAGAAATCTGTGAAAGATTCTTATCGAATGATGAAAGGCCAAGTTGTAGAGTGTTGGGGCCTAGCCAGATGTCTGGGCTTCTGCATCATCTCTTAATTCCCAGCTTTCTGATTTGGGGATTATAAATAGTAACTGATACTCAGTTGCTTTATCTTCAAAAGTAAAGGAAGTGTGGCAGAAATACTTTTTCACCAGTGTAGCAAAATGCGTTGGTGGCTGGAGAGGTGGCTCAGAGTTCTCACTCCTGAGCTCCCTACATTGCTCAGATTTGGTTCCCATCACTGATGTCTGCAGCTCAGAGCTGCTGAAGCTTCAACTCTAGGTTATCTTACTTCCTCTTCTGGCTTAAGCACCTGCACTTTTGTGCAGTTGCATGCATGCACACATACACATATGCTTTAAAAATGTAGTCATTAGAGAATACAGTCTGGAGTCTATGATGCTATGAAAAACATCCAGTATTGCACTAAACACCAGGAGGTGCTAAGTCTAGTGCCTGTGTCCACCACATCCACAGGAATAGTACTGTTGTGATTACCTACCTTTCTCTCCTACACTTATGCTTAAATTGAATCACTCTCGAATCCTCTGGGATTAAGGCAGGAGGGAGCTTGTTAAAACATAGATTGCTGGGCCCCACACATAAGATTAGATACCTGAGTGTTGAGTTGGTATCTGAGAAGTATTCTAACAAGTTCCCAGTGATATTGATAGTGCAGAGTCAAGGACAATTCTTTGGAAATATCCATTTGTCCCATATTCTAAATTTAAGACATAATTCATTCCGTATGTCTTCTAGGGAGCATCTAAATGAACCTACTTCAGAGAGCTTCTATATCCCCAAACTATTACACCTCTGCAGCTCTCTCTGAATCCTGTGAGGCTTAGCAGATTCCTGGTTTTAGAAATCTTTGAATTTGTGTTTGCCTTGCCTTCCCAGAGAGACTGGAAAGTTTCTTGAGGCTTTGCCTTTATGAATTTTTGTATCTTTCTTTATCACTAGTAGCCCAGGTCTGCTTAGACCAATAAAGCACTCACCTGCTTCATTACTTCCAACTTCCACCAACATTATCTGTCTCTTTAATGACTTTGAAGATATTCTGGGTTTCTGCCCAAAGGAAAATAAAGAAAGGCCTTAGACATCCTTCTGTTCTGGCTAGCACACATGTCCCCTCACTGCTGTTGTGTGTCCAAGAGAACCACCTCAACTGAACACAGCTGTCTTTTTCAGTTGTTCTGTTACTACCACCACCTTGTTCCAGCACAAACTTTTTCTCCTCCTTTACCTCCCTGTCTCCTTTGCCTACAGAATCTGATATTAGGTTCATTATTTTCCTTGATTTTTATAATAACAAGGAATAAGCTATAATGAAATGGGAGATTTGTCTAAAGGCGTATGGCATATGCCTAAAGAATCCCATAATTAAGTCCAGTCTTTTCCTTTATTTTTACAGTAATGAAGAATAGGCTGTGATGAAATGGGAGATTTGTATAAAGAGCTATGCCATATAGAAAGAATTAATGGAACAGATTAATGCATAATTACAGCTCAAACCCAGAGTAGACTAGATTCCTGGATTTCTAACTTGTCTCCAGGGAACTTCTCCCAGGCTAAGTCCTGCCACTCACTGGACCTAATCCATTTCTTGCTGGTTAGATTATTCAAGCCCCCAGAAAACTTATCCCTCTCCAACTAGTATATCAGTGTCACCCCCTAACATCAGATCTCCAGTTTCATCTCCTCCAGGGCTCAGAAAGTGAAAGAATTCAGGGATTTTAGTTGTTGTTTTTATGTTTGTTTGTTTTTGTTTTTGGCCAGGGGTAACGAGGCTGTTATCCTTGCCTCTACACAAAAGAAGTGGTTTGGCTCCATGACCTCAGTTGCAGATGGACATCAAAACAATACCCAACTAGCTACCATTACATATTTAAAGCTACCTGTGTCTACAATATAACACCAGCATCCAAGGCTCAGGGAACATGACAAAATAAACAAACAAACAAATAAATAAATAAATAGGGCTAAGGAGATTATAAGAGCTAGAAACAAGAAAGTCTTTTGTAAGATTATATCTCATAGAAAACTATACCCATAACACTTCAACAATACAGCTGCCTAGATGAGACACAAACACTGACAATATCAATAGATATGCTACCACTTAAGAGGGAAATCTCACAGTGTTCCATCCCTAGACAAAGAACTACAGGCAATTAATGACTGCTGAGAGAGGGAGAATCAGCCTCTCCCAGGAATGACCCCTTAATTGGTTAAATACCAAGTATGCAGTCTTTAAATCATATACAAAAAATAGGCACACTATATGAACTAAGCAGCTTGTATTTATGTATTTACACATTATGTACATATGTAATAATAATAATTAAAGCAAAAGAGAATATCAGTTTGAGAGAATAAAGGGAGAGGTTGGAAGAAAGAACATTGTAGGAATTAGAAAGGGGAAAGGATAGGATAGGAAAAAAACATGTTTAATTGTATTTTAACTAATTTTTTATTTTTTATTAATCACACTTTATTCACTTTGTATCCCCCCTGTAGCACCCTCTCTCTTCCCCTCCCAAATTCTCCCTTCTTACCCCTTTTCCACACATGCCCCTCCCAATGTCCACTGATAGAGGAGGTCTTCTTTTCCTTCCTTCTGATCCTAATCTATCAGCTCTCATGAGGAGTGGCTGCATTGTCTTCCTCTGTGGCCTGGTAAGGCTGCTCCCCGCTAAGGGAGAGGTGATCAAAGAGCAGGCCAATCAGTTCATGTCCTAGACAGTCCCGGTTCCCATTACTATGGCACCCACCTGGACACTGAAATAAATTTTAATTTAAAAGGACCCATTCCTTTTTCAGTAACTCTTTATCAAAAAATTTAAAAACCAAACCAAAATCTTTAGTTCTGTTTTACCCATGATCACTTTTTTACATGTAGCCAAAAATATGGGCAATGTATTCATGAATAAATGCATATTGATATGATCCATTATTATCCATTTATAGATTGCCGTGTGTTGGGAAATAGATTTAAATAAATGGTGTTCTTAACTCTTCAGCCTTCCTCTGTTCCTTGTGCTTAAAGTCAGCTTGGGCAGTTTCAAGTACTTTAACAGCAGATCACAATCCTATCTGGTCACACGACAGGCAATCCCTTCATCAGTTTTGTTCCTGAACAGTTATCTGCTTTGCTGATGTTGCCGTCCAGGCACCCGCAGTTCCTCCTTTGAAGTTCCTGCCTCAAGCAAGACCAAAGGATGAAGCCAGCACAGTTTCTCCCTATTGCTTATTTGTTAAGATGAGCTGGTCCATCTGTCCACATGCCACAGACCCTGGGTGGCAAAAAGCAATAAAGGCAAGCACTCTCTGACAGCCCTCCCGGCATAGCACTGGTGTGAGCAGACATTATTATCTTCTAATGTCACTGTTATTTCCAACAGCCCCCAATGGATTTTCTGACTGTGGCAAGACAAGGAGGCAGATGCTGTTAACACAGCCCCTGCATTTTGTAAGGGGCAGTGTCACGCTAGACTTCCAGAGCGGCTTTTTACCATCTATCGATTGGCATATTGACTGCAATTTGAGGCTTCTTCTTCCATTGAAGTAGTCTGTGGTGTATTTACTTAATAAATCCAACTCAAATTGGTCCATGATCACTACAGAGAGAAATGGGTTTCAGAGTTTCGAGATACAATGGAAACAGACTAACAGAATGAACATCTCCAGACCCAGCTTAACATTAAGTTGTTGTATGACCTTGGACTGATCACTTCTCAGGGCCTCAAGTCTCTTCTATAGCCAAGGTCTGGCTGAAAAAGAGCTGACAATTCAAGGATTCTTATTTCAATACTTGCAGCTCCTGTGAGTTGCATCATGAACTGCTTGAGAAGACCCCCAGAATAGCAGCTGAGTAATTGCAATGTATATTCTAACAGCAACAGCTGTAGTGATAGAGCCAACCCCTCCCCGGGCTTCCTCTTTAAGGGTGATATGCCAGAATGAGAAACAAAATTACTGCGTCTGTTCAGCAAATTCCTCTTGACAAAATCTTTAAGCGTTGACAAGAGTAATATACTGAAAATTAGTTTAGAAGTGTTTCAAGTTTCAAAAATCAATCAAAATCAAATTAGATTCTGAAGACGCTTGTCTTTTGAGTTTTAGGAAAAAATAAAGATTCGCTTCAGCAACTCTGGAAAGTGCCTTTGACCCTGAAAGAGGTGACTATCACAGAGAACGTGACTGTTCTTTAAATCTACATCTAGGGCCTATCCAAGGACTTTATGTTTTTGTCCTATTGTCCCAGGGATTAGTGAATAACTACCAGTTGATTCATATCTTAACCTCATTCTTTTTCTTCTTGCTACCAATGTCCCCATCCAAGGCTGAAGATATAAAAACATATAAAAGACAAAGAACCGGTCTCATGTCTCTGGACAGTAATACAGCCTTGTGGTGGGACAAAGAATAATGACAGCCTACAGCCTTCTCTTTTCACTCCATCTGGTTGTCAAGTGCCAAACAGACACTTCAAGATAGAAGAAGATGTGTGTCCACAGGATAAATGATGAGCTATAGTTCCTGTGATTGCCTTAGTCCTTTATATCATGCATAGCTTATAAGAAGTTTGTTCCTCAAAAAGCAGGCCAATCAGTTCATGTCAGAGATAGTCCCTGCTTCCACTACTATGTAATTCACTTGAGGGGGAGAAGCCTTACCAGGCCACAGAGGAAGATAATGCAGTCACTCCTGATGAGACCTGATAGACTGGGATCAGGGGGAAGGGAAGGAGGACCTCCCCTATCAGTGGTCTTGGGGAGGGACACGGGTGCAGAAGGGGAAGGAAGGGAGAGATTGGGATGGGAGGAGGGAGGAAACTACAGGGGTATATAAGGTAAATAAAGAATAATTAATAAAGAATTCAATAAAAATTTTAAAAAAAGAAGTTTGTTCCTCATCTAGGAGTGA
This sequence comes from Pachyuromys duprasi, assembly GCA_028658305.1. Lineage (NCBI taxonomy): Eukaryota > Metazoa > Chordata > Mammalia > Rodentia > Muridae > Pachyuromys > Pachyuromys duprasi. The sequence goes on from JAQQSO010005399.1 coordinate 11,058, forward strand.
TTTCTCTTACAAGTTTATCCTCAAGTAGAGTTGCTGAGTTACAGATACAGACTCCTTCATTGACCCTTCCTGATTGGCTTTCCCGGTAGGCAGGCATACCTTTTCTAAAACCTGTTTTATTTATGTTTCTTATATCTTTTTCTCCATACTCCACCCCAATCCCTTCCAACACCCTAACACCAGATAGGAGAGAGAATGGGTTAATGGGAGAGAGATAGTTCTCTTAGCTGCTTCCTGCTGGTTAGGGTCTTCAGCAGGAGCCAGTCCAATCTTTGTTTCAGGGGATCACCAGCTTCTTGTCTCATAACAGAAACCAGGAGCAACAAGGGTAGAAACAGGAGAAGCATTGTTCTTTCTCTGAGCTCCACACTCTCTGGGCTCTGGCATTTATTCTCTTTCCAGAGTCCTCAAATTTAAACTATGTGCAGCTGGCAAAGAGCTCCTCTCAGAGCCTGAATGAGGCAAATAGTCTGCTGCTGTGGACCATCTGAATCAGTCCCACATCCAACACCTGGGACCAAAATAAAAACAAGTTTATATCCAACTACCTCTTCTGAATAACCATTGGAGATTTAGGAAGGCTTATTATGAACTAAGAAATTATGCTGACAGCCACAGGCAGCCCTTATGTCTCTCAATGTGCATATGAAGCTGCTAGAGGCCTATTTAGAGTCTCACATATCTGGGCCAAGGGTGCCATTTCTCAGTGGTTTTTTTTTTTCATTCTTTCATAAGAGAAAGAACTTCCCTATTCTGTACCATCTGACCTCTAAGAGTTTATGCTGGAACGTGGAATTTTTTATTGCAGGAATATTTTGCTGAAATAAGTTAGACTCTCTTTTGGCATTAGATTATTGTATAACACAAGTGCTGATTTTTTGTAACCTTCATATCTGGTTGCAAGCCTTGTTCTGAGATTCTCCTGTCTTAAAGTTGTATAAACTCTCCTCCCTAATGGTCCCCTGATATGTCAATAAGGCAGCATACAGTCAATCGCTGAGCAGGACAGAACATCCTGCCAG
>JAQQSO010005400.1:0-12079 GCA_028658305.1 Pachyuromys duprasi
TGGGGAGTGCATGACGTCCTGAATGAAGGCCTATGGTTAACACAGCCACAGAGCCATGTTCATGACCCTAGTGCCTCGGGCCCTGAGGACTGGCAAGGCCTTCTCCTGGCTGAGAGAGCTTGTAGGAAAATGCCAACCACAGCCCGAGAATGCTCCCCTGAAGAGGCTCCCTATGGAGATGAGCTAACTTGCCCTCCTCATTCAGTTGTATGTAGTAAACCTGCCTCTTTGTTCAGTGCTGTATAATAAGCTCCCTGAGTTTTCCAGGTTGCCATCAGTCCTTCAGAATGCATGGTTTACCTGACTCCCTATTTTCTGTAATGTAAGCTTTTGTCATTTCTTCAGTTCCCCAGCACACCAGTCAGGTCGAGCCCACAGCTGTGCAGGCTGCTACAGGTGACTCCTGAGCAAGGACCTTGACTGCTGGGGATGCACAATGGTCCAGTGAGGGAACCCTCCAGTGAGGCACTCGCAAATAAAGGTAAGCAGGAGGGCATTTCTAAGCAGTGAGCGCAAAACACGGGCCAGGCAGAATCTACAGATAGGTAGGCGTATGTTAGTACTCTGGAAGAGATTTTGAAGGACTGTAGAACAGCAGCCAAAGGACAGGGGGATAACACATAAGGTGTTATGAAATCATACCATGACAGAAGATGGTTTGGCCCATCCCTCATGCTAATGTGGGGGTAAATGGATGCGTGTGTATTCCCTGAAGATGTGGCACAGCTACTTTGGATACTTTCAAAACACATAAAGATCTATGGATTCAGTAAAGAGCCTGGTTCCAGGGATGAAGGACGCTGGCTGAGACCAGAATCTGCAGAGGGACTGAAAGGATGGCCTTTGAAGCTGAAGGGGCCCAGAGGAGGATACCTCTTGCACAAACTACAAGGAAGACACCACCACCAACATGGGGTCAGTTAATGAAGCTGATGCAAATGGCAAAGGAGAGAGCATGAGACCTAGTTTTGGGAAACTACCTAGACACTATATTTCTGATGTGTCTGATAATTATATCCATTCAGGTAAGTTCAGTCAGGGGAGAAAAAAGAAATTTTTTTTGTTGTTGTTGTTGTTCAATGGCTTGGTTACATCCTTCCATTGCTGTTTAGAAACATGACTCCCTCCATTTTAGGAGCCATTTTCTTTTTAACCACCTGAAGCTTCAGTGGGTTCCATTAACTACTTGGGGCTGGCAAGCTTATGACAAATTAAAGACATGGAGAGAATCGCCATCCAAAGGGGAATAAAAGCCTTGTGACGGAGATTTGCCAAGGTCTAGACAAACTGTACCAGACTTTGTAGCCCAGGTCTTACAGGTAGCCCAGAAAAGTCTCGATGTAGCGGGGAAGAACTTACTACTTTTTAAGTTTTTCTAGTTTTTTTTTTTTTTTTTTTGAGCAGCATGAGCCAAATAACCTAGGCCTGAGGCCCTATTTCTTCTTAGTTGGTCTCCAGAGACCATGTAGAGGTTTTCAGGACTAGAAGTCAAGATGGATCAGGAACATTGAAGAGATAGGAAAGGGGAGGTGTGGGAAATGAATGAAATCCTGAGCGAATGTGTATTGTTGACGTAGGTTCAGCTCTATCAAGAATTCCAGTGCCTCAGATCCATTGAAATGGCAAAGCCTTCTCCTGGTCTGGGTACGTACCTTGAGAGAGCCTACAGAAAGTATCAACCACAGCTTCCTCCTCCCAGATAACAGCAGCCCGAGATAGTCATCCCTATACAGCGAGCAATGGGCCAATCCATCTTCTCATCAGCTGTATATAATTGGGATGTATCTCCTGTCTCCTCACCCACCTCCTCATCAGCTGTGTAATAAACCCACCTCCTTGTTTCATCCATACATAATAAATGTGTTGAGTTTCCAGGTTGTAGCTGGTGTGTCTTCGTCAGAGAGTGCATGGCTCACACAACCCCAACTTTTCTATATATTTGTGTGTCTATTCTTTCTTTGTTCCCTCACCACCAGAGTCAGGTCAGATCCAAAGATGTACAGGTCATGGTGATTTTCAAACGTATGGTATATCTTTGGGCCAGAAGTTCATCGAAAGGCATCTTCCAGCTGCAGAGAAGCTGGGGGTTAGAATATTTTGATTTTTATTGTCTCCTTGTTAGAGACAGGCAAAGGGAAAAAGAGGTAGAAATGTAAAGAACCGATTTAGCAACTTGGATTATATTTTTTCCCTTCACTACAAGCCGTCAGGTTCCTATTACTGGTACAGATCTTTCTATAATTTAAAGAGTGTTAGCTAAAGGGCACAAACTTGGAGACAATAGCTTTTATAAATTAGTAGCATTTAATAACAATTAGGCACATGTAATTGTTCTTAGTTTTATTGATTTCCTCGCTTTTACTTATTGTAAATCTTTAAAATAATTTAAAATTTATTTATTTATTTATGTGTGTGTATAAAGTTCATATCCCGTAACATACGTATGGAGGTCAGAGGACAACTTTCAGGAGTCAGATCTTTCCTTCTACCACGTGGATCCTGGGGATGGAACTCGGATTGTTGGGCTTGGCAGCAAGTGTCTTTACCCGATGAACCATATATTGTGAATATTTAACTTCAATTATCTTCTGTAAGTCTGTTCCTTGCAGCCCCTTCACTCTCAACTGACTGTAGTCTGCTGAGAAAATTGAGGCTGTGATGTAGGAAATTCCTCAACATCCTACCTTCCTCTCTCTGTTTCCCTCCAGTTTAAAGAGTAGGACCCACAGTTGTGGTCTTTACCTCACCCACATCCAGTAATGATTTCACTCTTTGTACCCTAATATTTGGCATCATGTGGTAGCAGCTGGACCATAAACATTAGCTGGACATTTATTGAAACCTCTTTGCAGGACTTAGCCACTAAGCCCTTCCTCTAAATACTTTTTCCTGCACCTTTAACTTTTAAACTTACAGACTTTTAGTTTATACTTACTTACTTAACATGTATTTTTAAAATGTTGTTTGTTTGTTTGTTTTTGTATGTATCTATGAATGTATGCATGTGTGTGTATGTGTGCATTTATGCTAACTGCAGCATGCATGTGAAGGTCAAAGACAACTTGAAGAAGTTGGTTCTCACTTTCCACTGTAAGAGGTCCTGGAAATCAAGCTCAGGTTTGGTGACACACACCTTTACCTGCTGAGCTATCTTGTTCACCTTCAAATTTGTATCTTAAGATTTATTTTTATTTGCACATGTACATGGGAGAGAGAGGAGGGGGGAGGGGAGACAGAAGAGGAGGGGGGGAGAGAGAGAGAGAGAGAGAGAGAGAGAGACAGACAGACAGACAGACAGACAGACAGACAGACAGACAGACAGGCAGGCAGGCAGACTGTATGCTATGGGTATGAGTTCCCGGAGAGGCCAGAAGGAGGTGTTGGATCCTCTGGAGCTGGAGTTGCAAGTGGGTTTGAATTGCCCAAGATGCTGGAATTGTACTTGTGTCTACCAAACTGCCTCTCAAGACCCTCACATTTGCATTTTGAACCTGAAACATAAAAGACAGGAATGCTCCCCCTGCCCCCATAAGCCCCTTCTTCATGGGTATTTACATTCACCTCCTTGCTAACATTTGCTCTTCCCTAGAAGCAGGCCTGCATTCTCTGCTGAGCTCAGCTTCTGAGAAAACAATGTCCAGTTTCAGTTTCTCCTTCCATTTCTTCCTGTCGTTTCATTTCTCCAGTCCTTGCTTTCCAGCCTCAGTGTTGTGGAAGCTCCCTGCTGACTTCCTCCCCACCAGACTCATATATTGCTCAAGTTTTCTGGAGAATTTTCTGACACATTTTCTATTTCTTGCAACTCTCCCTTTCCTTGAATTTTGTGAAGCCAGGTTCTTCTGGCTCCCCTAACTTATACCAATTTCCTTTTTCCCTCCTGCTGGAATTCCTGTCACTAGTGATCTTGCCCAGGCAGGGCTCTGTATGTCCTCATCTCTCCCCACATCACAGGCTACTTGCATAGTCTCAACAGTACCCTGGCCCCAGCTTCCACTCAAATGAACTCTCCAACCATATGATTTTGTTCATCCCTAAAAGAGATGGAGGGATATCATGTGTGTTTTTGGGAGACTATCTAGGGAGTATAAATGGAGATTTCAGAGGTCGAAGTACTTATATACAAAGAATAACAAGGAAGTCAGTGAGGATGGGCCTGAAAGTTTGTGAGGAAATTAATAACAGATTAGGAGAGAGATGCAATCATGAGGGGTCAAGTCATGTGGACATTAAGGACCATTTTAAAGACTCTTCTAGTGAGATGAAAAGCACCCGGGGAGATGGAGTAGAACACATTCTGTTGAGGGCAACTTGTAAAGAATAAGACAAGAATTAGAGTGACCCAGTCAGAAACTAATACAGCCATTGGTGTTGGTGTTCTGGTTGTTGATGGTGTTCAGGACCAGGGGAGAAGCAGGGAAGCAGCTGATTACAGATCGTTTTAAAGGGAGAATGTGACCACAGACTGGGCAGGAAGAGTGTGAGGGAAAGGAGGACTCCAGAGTTTTGATCGAAGCATCAGGAAAGGTGGAGTTGCAGTTTACTGAGCTGGGAAGCACGGTGGCCAAAATAAGTTGTGGGAAGATTAGGAAGGTCTTCTTGGACTGGTTAATACATTAAAGGAATTTCAGTGTAGAAGTCTTGAGGAAGTTGGATTAAGAAGAGAGTAGGAGGAAAGTGATGACATGAGGGGCATAAGGAGAGTAGAAATGACTGGATTAAAAGAAAAAAAAAGAAGAACTGTAGGTTCCTGAGGAGGTTAAAGCACTATTGAGGTTGGGGTGTAACAGAGTGAAAATGAATGAGAAGGCGTTGATTCTAGAGACAGTGGGATGCTCAAAATGAAGATTATGGAGAAGTGTGGAAGGCTAAAGAAATAGAAGACACGGCCGTTGGAAAGGTATGATAAGGAACAGAGTCAGCTGGCAGCTAAGCATTTGAGTCAATGGGGTGTAGTGACTACCACAGGAAGAGTAGGGTGGTAGGGTGGGACCATCTGAAATTTTCTGGCCATGCATGATTTCCTTCTTACTAAAATTTTATCTGCGGTTTTTTTTTTTCAGAATTCATCATCACTTCTCCTTTTCTCTTATTCTTTCTTTTTTCATTCTCTTTCTTTTATTCTTTGCTTTCACCTTTTCTTCTTTTTAATTTCTCATTGAAAAAAATAAAAAAAATAAGGTCTTGCTATGTAGCCCAGATTGGCCTTGAACTTAACAGTTCTCCTACCTCAGTGAATGCTGGGATTGTAGGTTGTAGGCATGTGAGCCTAATCCTGGATAGCACTTTCATCTTCAATTATTTATATTTTCTTGAAATGTTACAGTCTTGGGATCTATTCATTTTCTTATCTTTTTGGGGTAATTCTGCTTTTTTTTTCATCTTGGGAACTTTTCTACCCAGTGGGGTTACCCAGTTTTCTCTACGTGTTCTCTCTTCTTATTGTGTGCACACTTTCTAGAAGATTAAAAAAAAAATCTCATACCTTCTCTGCTGTCCAAACGCATATGACCCTCATGTCCTTATTTCTAGCTTCAGCTGATCTCCTTTGTTGCCATGCTGTATTTATGAGTACTCCATGCATAGCCTTAAGAAGCCCTCCTGGCATCTCAGTTATTGGGTCTCAGTTATGTTTTCCCCCTCTTCGTTTTTAAATTTTAGTTGATCACAAAGTTGTTTTTGACTTATAGTCTATTCATCTCCCATTGACACTCAGCCACTATTTGCTATGGATTCTATTTTCTTCTTTGTGTGTGTATGTCCTGTCTTCCTCCTTGTTTTGAGGAGGGTGGACAGATGACCCAGTGATTGAGAGTACTTGCTGCTCTTCCAGAAGATCCAAGTTTGGTCCCCACACCAGGCAACTCACAGCCACCTGTAACTCCAGATCTAGGAAAACATGTGTCCTCTCCTGGCCTCCATAGGCACTTCTATACATACATACTTCTACACACACCCACACAAAAATAAAAAAAACCTAGATAGGATATGGCTATTTCACTATTTATGAAATACATCACTATTTCATACATCAGGCTAGCTGGCCCACAAACTTCTATAGGATGCCGGGATGGCAGATGTGCACCCCTGCTCCTGGCTTTGCCTTGGGCTCTGGGGATTTAAAGTCAGGTCTTTATGCTTGTGCAGTAAGTGTTTTACCCACTAAGCAATTTCTTCAGCTTTGTGGATTCCATTTGAGAAATGTAAATTCTATTTCTGAAATGCCAACAGTCATTGAATCTAAACCCTTTCCTCTGTTAAGTCAAAAAAGAAAGGCAAGTATTTATCTAGCTTCATGGAAAGCTTGGAAATACAGTTTATTCTGTGTTAATTCCTGCATCACAATGAAATTGGGCATAGTGACACTCTTGGGAGGTTGATGCAGGAAGGTGCTGGGTTGAGGCTAGCTTGGGCTTTATAACAAGACCCTCATAAAACTAAAAAAAAGATAAAGTCAGATACGTAGAATATTAGACAGATGTTGAATATTAACCCACTATAATCTATGATTCAGATATGTGGCTCCCTAAAAGAGGGCATATTATAGTTTGAAAATCACTTTCTGAATCCAAAGGAGATAAAACGTTTTAGTTGTAGTTTATCATTGTAAATAAAAATGCAAACAATAAAGCATTCCCTAACCAACTCTATTCCCATAGGCTTCTTTGTAGTATTAATTGTGCCTTTATTAATTTACAGATATTGAGATATCTGTGTTAAACAATATATTCTGTGTTCTAGGAATGTAGGAGTGACAAAAAATGCATGCTTTTCTTGAACTTGGAAGAAAGTGGGTGTATCAGTTCCTTATCTTGTTACAGTGACAAAACCTAACAAGAAGCAATGTAAGGAAAGAACAGTTTATTCTGTCTTACAATTTGAGGGGATACATTCTATCAAGACAGGAAAGCATCACAGCAGGAACAGGAGCCTGGAATTTTGCTCAGTTTGCTTTCTCCTCTTCATCAGCCTGGAACCCCCTGCCCATAGAATGATACCACACCTGTTTTGGGTTAGTCTTCCCACATCAATGACCTTAATCTAGATAACCCATCACAAACATGTCCAGAGATTTGTTTCCATGGTGATTTTAGATCCCATCAAGTTGAGAGTCAAGATTAACCATCACAGTGGGCTGGAACTGGTGAGAAGCTACATAAATGAACAGTATGACTGCAGATATAGCTCAGTGGTACAGGGCTTGCCCCTCATGATGGAAGCCCTAAGCTGCCTCCTCTGCACTGTGAAAACTTACATAAATAAAGTTCATATCCTTGGAGAGAAAAATAGAAAAAATGTATTTTTCCAGTAGCCGTCAGTGCTGTGAAGAAACAAAGGTCAAGAATGAACGGGGTGGGGAGCTAAGGAATCACTTAAGCTGGAATATCATGAAAAGCCATTTTTACGAGGATAGATTTTTTTTTTTTAGTATGTGAACAATGAAGGAAAGCTAGCCATAAACTAAGCAGCAAGCACCCGGTACCCACGGCAGTACAACCTTATCATGTGCAAAGACGTCATCAGCATTGCTGAAGCATTCATTGGACTTATCATAGGGGTAGTTGTCTGTTATTTTTGTTTACCTATTTAGAGCTACTACATACTAGTTTAGTTTGTCCTGGAATTCTCTGTGTAACCCAGGGTATCCTCAAACTCATAGCAATTCTCCTGCCTTAGCACTACTGAGATGACAGGCATAAACCGCCACGCCTGTTAGGATTGTGCAGTAAAGTCACACGGGGGGTTCACAAGTCATGCCACATGGCTGGTTCCACATGGGAGGTTTATTAAGGAAAGGGGGGAGGGGTCACAGAGACCTTCTCTGGGAAGGGCAAGAGAGGGGGGCGTGGTGGTGGTGCAAGTTCTCTTATAAGGTGACCCAGAGCATATGCGGGTAGTTTCAGATGGTCCGAAGGTGGCTTCACAGACGCCAGATGTCCTATTTGTCAGGTCCCTCAGGGATGGCCGTAGAGATGCCTGCTTACGGATCCCAACACTCCTTCCTTTTTGTTTTATTAAAAAGTGAGGAGCTAGGAAGGGGGTAGAGAGGGCATGGGGCGACCTTTTCTCTTCAAGCTACTTCCTGCTGACTAGGGGTGTTGTCATTCTCAGGGTATAGCTGGTCCCCACCATCAAGGTCGATTGGAAGGTCATTGTCATCTGGTTCTGTGGGCAGAGGTTGATAGTCCTGCAAGAGTAACTGATTGATGCTTTGTTTAGAGAATTTTTGCATTTGTTAGTGGAAGGCTAGAGAAGAAGTTATAAAGCAGGGTGCAAAAATCAAAAGCAGAAAGATGAGCAGAAGAGGTGTGAGGAAGGGCAGAATCCATTTCCGTATGGGGTTCTCAAAGGCCTAAGAGCTAGAGGGTTTGAGCTGTTCCCTTTGCTTTTGTAGATTCGTTTGGAGCTGTTGGATTTTGTCTTTACTATACCTGACTGATTGACATAAAAACAGCATTCCTCCTGGAGGAAGATGCAAAGGCCACCTTCTTTAGCTGTGAGGAGATACAATCCATGTCGGTTTTGAAGTACTATTGCTGCCAATGAGTCAATCTGTCCTTGGAGGGTTAGTATTGTCTGAGCCACTTGCTGGAGGTCCTGGATGAACTGGGAAGAAAGTTGATAATACAAAGTTAATGAGGTGGCTGGTCCTGCTGTCCCAGTCCCAATAGCTGCCATGATTCCTGCAACAGTCAAGAGGGGCAAGATTTGAATTGCCCTCTTGTCCTGCTGGGCAGCTATTGAGTCCACAACCGGGATTGGTAGATTTATAAATGAAAATCCCACAACCGGGATTTTCATTTATCTCCCCAGCTAGGGGAAGAGGAGCACCAGTGTACAAACTCCTGACCAACCAGCAGGCAGATGATGGTAGACCAGAGTACCACAAAGAACTGAGGTATTATTAGCAGTAGGGCATTGGGGTTGAGATGAGGTATCAAGGATTACAGTTTTATTACACTCTAAGGAATTTAGCATTCTTACAGAGTGTGTCCTGGATGCCTTGAAACAGCTAGCCATGGCAAAGAGGGCGATATGAAAAAGGTAGGGGGGTTGTGGCAACATCAGAGTCAGGGCAGTTAGTGAATTGTGAAGTAAGGTTACTTGACAGAGTCACCGGGGAAGCTGTCATCAGTAGTTCTGAGTCGGTCCCAGGTGGGACACATAGCCAGCAAGCTTTAAAATGGTACCAGTTGGGTCACATTAAGGAGCATGTAGGCCGAGGTTAGAGTCTGAAGTAGGAGACGAAATAACAAGTTTGTATTATTTAGGAGGTGGGGGGGGGGATGTCAGAGAGACAATGATCTTAGAGGTGTGTTTAATTACCTTCTCTACTTCTCCCATTCCCAGGGACTGGGTAATATACCAGGTAAGATCCTGAAGCTGAAGACCCACAGGGGAATGGTGCCTAGGACAGAGGGGTTTTGGACATCCCAGACTTGGGGGTCCACTTGAGAGGCTGGTAAAGGAAGTGAGGTGTCACAACTGGTGGGTAGGGTAGCTAGGAGAAGGAGGAGAAATGACACTGGCAAGCTTGGGGTCAGGCGAATGGGTGGAGTAAAGGAGATAGAGGCTCCCACTTTGGCTAAAAAGTCCCTCCCCAGTAAGGGAACTGGACAGGTTGGCATCACTAAAAAGGATGAGTCAAGGGAACACCTCTGAAAATTAGAATTAAGTGGTGGAGTCTGGCAAGGCTGGCAACACTGTCCCCCTACCCTGACAATAGGGGAACTAGAAGGAGAGGTTGGTCCCCAATACTCTGTCAAGCCTGAGTAAATGGCTTTGGTGTCTACAAGGAAGGAGATAATTACCTGTGGCTCCCTGCTAGTGATGGCAGTGGTCAGGTCAAGGGAACCCAGGCACCTTCAGTAGTCGATAGCCAGGCCTAGGATATCAGCTGGAGGGTGATCTGGGAGTGATATCCCCTAATCATGGGAGAAACAGTGGCAGTCAACACCCCAATGTCCCTCTTGGTGGCATTTTGGACATGGCCCTGGTGCCTTGCAGGGGTTATGACAAAACCAGGCCCAATGACCTTCTTGACCACATTTCAAACAGGGACCCTGTGGTCCTCCTGCCTTGGGAGGCAAGGGAGCCTGGGTAGTCACTGAGGTCGGTCAGATTTCCTTGGCCATCATTTGGTATTTTTGCTTGCGAGCTTTCTCATCTCTCCCACGGTACACCTTAAAGGTCAGCGCTAAGACTTGGGCCTATGGAGTCAGAGGTCCTCTCTCCAAGCATTTAAGCTTATCCCTGATGTCGGGGTCACTCTGGGAGAAAAAACAGGTCATCGGGAGTTGCCTACACTCTGTACTTTCGGGGTCTAGATTAGTATGTTGTAAGAGGGCCTTTGTAAGGCACTCTAGGAATTGAGATGGGTTTTCATTCTTGTCCTGAATGATCTCCTGGAGCTCCTCATAATTAACTGGCTTAAGGGCCACTTTGTGGAGACCAGCCAAGAGGCAGGTCTTGAACTGACCTGTAGCTAAAATGCCTTCTGGGGTATTATAATCCCATTGTGGATCTTGGTTGGGCACCACCTCAGCCCTAATCAGGTGTGCTGCATTTGTTTGGTGAACCTCACATGCATGCATTCTAGCCTGTTCCCAAACTCACCTGTGCTCCTCAGGTAATAGGTTGTTGGTAAGAATCATATATATGTCAAGGAAGGTAAGACTATAAGATTGAATGAGATATTGAAATTCTTTAGTGAAAGAAGGATTAGAGGTATAGGGTCCTACTCTCTTTTCTACTGGAGAAAGCTCAGTTAATGAGAAGGGAACCTGCACCCTAACTAAGCCATCTACACCGTCAACCTCCTGCAAGGGAAGAACTGAGGCTGGTTTATGTTGAGTAGAAGAAGGGGGCTTTGCTATAGAGCAAGAGTGGGTAGCAGGGGGGCTAATAGCTGCTGGTGGGGTGAAAGTAGGTGCCAAAATAGGATGACTAGGACAGCCTATTCCTGGAGAAGAGGCTGGAGAGGTGGTGAGCCAAAGAGGAAGTGGAGGGAGAAGAGGAGGGGGAAGACGGAGGTTGAGAAGAGGCTAGAGGTTGAGAATGGTGAGGTGGAGGTTTATTCACAGGGTCAAGGGTAGAGAGCTCTTGAGGTTGAGACTTCATAGCTAGAAGAAGTTGGGCAGGAGAACATGAAGAACAGAGAGAAGGTTTAGAGTGTAGAAGAGAGAAAGCTTGAACATAAGATCCCTCCTTCCATTCACCAGATTGCTGACAGTAATGAAAAGGATCCTGTAAAATACTGGGATTTTAATGTGTTGTTAATCCGCCAATTTGAACCATTATCTAAGGAATATGTAGGCCAAGTTTTATTACAGAGGCATATGAGCTTAGAGGCCTTTAACTCAGGCTCCATGCATAAGGTTTTAAAATTCTCCAGAAGACATCCCAGTGGGAATGCTGGAGGAACGGACGAATGCGCAGTTCCTATTGGGAAAATAGGAGTCGTCAGTGACCTGCCAGAGGTGTCCCAAAGGAAAGGTTTGACTCAGTAGTGTAGTATGGCCCTACCTGATCCAACAGCTGGTCAGCATTGGCCAGAGATCAAGGGCACAGCTGCTTGTAGGAGACATGATTTACCTAGCACTAGGATTTTCATAGACAAGCAAGAGAGGGGAGAAACCGCGCAAGTAGAAGGGAAAAAAAAAATCTCACCCAAGGGAAACAGGAAGCCCTAAATGGAGGTCAGCAAAAAGGATCAAGCATGGCTCATGAAGACTGTGGTTGGGTGTTCCTCCATCTCAAAAGGTAGTAGGAAGTTGCTGGACACTCAGCGTTCAGTCTTCTCCTACCAAGAGAGGCCAATGAGGGGAACTCACCAGGTGGTGCTGCATGTAGGAGATAGCTATCTGGTTGCCAGAAAGTGGGTTGTGGGTGGATTTGAAATGAAACAGGTTTCCAGCAACTCCGGTGGAGTGTGGTGCTGAAAGAAACCACCATACAGCATGCCCACCGGAAGTGCCTATTCCTGACCAGGCGCGCCAATGTTGGGGCTATGCAGCAATGTTGCACAGTGGGTTCAGAAATCGTGCCAGTCAACTGGTTCCACATGGGATGTTTATTAAGG
>JAQQSO010005401.1:0-12079 GCA_028658305.1 Pachyuromys duprasi
ACCAGGCCACAGAGGAAGACAATGCAGCCAGTCCTGGTGAGACCTGATAGGCTAGGGTCAGATGGAAGGAGAGGAGGACCTCCCCTATCAGTGGACTGAGGTAGGGGTAGGGGGGAAGAGTGATCAGAGGGTGGGATTGGTAGAGTACTAGGGAGGGGCCTACAGCTGGGATACAAAGTGAATAAGTTATAATAAATAAAAATAAATAAATAGGAAAAAATTTAAAAAGACTATCAAACTTAACACTCCTACTAACAATAACATAACTATTAATACCATGGAGGCTAGGCATCCTTGCTTATCGCTTGTTTTACAGAACCACATTTGTATTTTCTATAATCATAAAGTCCATTAAAGATGAATGCAGCTTGATGTAGTAGTGCACACCTGTAAATACCATGCTCAGAAGGCTGGCAGGGGGCTCTCAAGCGTTCCTGTTTCAAAAACAGCAAATCAAAAAAAGACAGAGAAAGAGTGCCCATCAGATAACAATTTTAAATATTTACTAATACACTTAAAAATTCTATCAGAGAAAAGACCACTTCACAATGCACTTCTAGGACTTCAAAACATCCTACCCCTGCATAATTTTGTTTACCTCTCAAAACATTTGAATTACTTGACAATGGACTGAAATTTTTATGTTTGTAATTCTCTCTAGTAAAGTTTGTCATCTTTCTCCCATTAATATTAGCTAAATGCTTCAACTACATCTTTTTAAAAGATGGTAAATTTAAATCTTAAATCCTTTATTTTACTGTACCTTTCAGATGTTCTTATCTTTGGAATCGCCTTTTGCTGAGGTGTCTGGATGGCAGGTATCGCAGCGGTGTGGACATTTCCTCGGGGGCACTCTCCTTCGCATTTCCCTTCGTATGTCTTCATCCCATGCTCTTTGAAGCTTCAATGCGAGTAGCCTGTCTTGTTCTTCTTGTTGACGCTTCTCAAAATACAGATTCTCCAAATCCATCAGCCTTTTGGTAATGACGAATTTTGGTTCCTCTTCATCAGAGGAATATTCAGGGGCCATTTCATGAGAAATGCCAGGCTCACCGGCTGCATCAGGTTCCTGATGCTTTCTTTTAGAAGTATGCTTTCTGCTCGAAGTGTGAGATACTTCATCTTTTACCTCAGTTGTGTGGTCTCCAATTTCTTCTTCCACGCTTGACCCACTCTCTGTTTGGGCAGAAGACTGAGCAGCGGTAGCTTCTGGTTCAGGGTCCTTAAACCGGGTATACTTGTTGTAGTTAGAACAGCTTGGTTTTGATGCCTCGTCTTCTGAACTGCCCACGTTCCTGTCATAGCTGTAAGGACTTGATGTGCCTGGTTCTGGAGTCCCCGGACTTGATGAGAGAGTACTTGATGAGAGCGTAGTTGTTGGAGTATTTTCTTCAGCGTTAATTTCTTGTTCTGTAGGGCTCGTTCCTTCACTGTCAGTCTGATACTGAAGAGAAGGCTTGGGCACATTGTCACAATGTTTCCGTTTGCACTTTTTCTTTCTCGGTGATGTGCCGGATTCACTTTCCATGAGCTTTTTAGCCGCTTCCTCCATTTGCCGTAGTTTTTCCAGTCTCTGCTTTTCTGACCGCTTTTTTTCTTCCTCCACGTCCATTGCCAGTAACTCTCTTATGTATTCCTCGCTAACTCTGTTCAGTCTTTCCTCAGTGGCCTGGCGCTCGGCCTCCATCCTGATCATCTCCTCTTCATATTCTTTCCTCAGTTCCCCAGGATTGCTTAGTTTTCGAACTGGTGAATCGTCTTTGAAGACCAGTGATGCTCTGTCTATGCATTCCTGTGGATACTGAGTCTGAATCCTCTCCCACAGTTCCTTATTGATAAGACTGTTTACACAGATATCATACGGAGGCCATGAAGAGATCCAGCAGCGGCAGAAGGGGCAGGATACATTTTCATTTTGGATAAGTGCTTCAAAGCATAACTTGCACATCGTGTGGGTACAAGGCAGAGTTACGGGCTCGATGAGGAATTCCATACAAATGAGACAACGGCACTCGTCTAAAGACAAGGCCTTGGGTTTAGAAAAGGCCATTTTAACAAATAATGTCCAAGTAACACCAATACCGTGGCCTGACGCTCCGGACGATCCCTGGTTGGCGGCGGCGGCGGCAGCGAAGGCGGCGGCAACGGCGACAACGGTAAAGGGCGGCAGCGAAGGCGGCGGCAGCGAAGGCCGCGGCAACGGCGACAACGGTAAAGGAACTCAGAGTCCCTGTTTCCGCTCTGTGGTATTGATATCCGGTTACGGTAGCCGAGTGGCCACTGCTGCTCCACGCGGACGTTTTAGAACTCCCTTTGCTTCAGTCAGCCGTGAGAACTTGTGACCAGTCTAACTACATGACTGTTGGACTGTATCCTGAGGAGACTTGAAAAATGTTTTATATTTAGTATGAGACAGGGTCTGACTTTGTAGTCCAGACCAGCCTCCCAAGAGCTGGGATAATAGGCATGCGGTCACCAGACCACGGGTCTACATTCTTAGCTTTTATTTAGATCTTAAATTCGCAGTCTCTGAGGATAGTATATTACTTTAAAAAAATGTTCTGTGCCTTGTGCTAGATGGCAAGAAACCGGGCTCATTTAAAGCATCCGTCTTTTTCCTCTTAGCTGAGCTTTATTCACAAGTCACGTTGAGAAACACTGATCTGACAGCACCCTGGTGCGTGTATAATGCGTGTTAGCTTACAAAAGATTGAGAGTACTGCCTGTAAACTCCTGTTTCATGCTCCGGAGTTATGGCTGCTCTTTCAGAGGACCACAGTTTGACACCTAGCACCCATGTGTCTGTTCACAACTGTGTAACTCCAGTTCCAGGAAATCTGGTACCCTCTTCTGGTCTCCATGGGCACTGCATGCACGTGGTGCATAGATTTGCAAAACATTGATACAAAATAACATAATATTTTTTAAAACTCTGCTTCACTTTCTAATGTAAGTTCCTGTGAAACCTATTTGAACAGAGACACATTTAAAAAATCTGTGAGCATATTAAGCAAACTAGGAATTTCTGCAATCTCTTCTAAAGCTCTAGTAACTCATTTTAAAAACTTTCTAATTTGGGGGTTCCTTAAAGCCTCTCTCTTCCAACTCCTCGATCCTAGGTAGAGAGAGGTTAGTGGTGAGAGGGGTCTCAGACTCCTTTACTTCTTCCAGCTGTTTAGGGTTGATGAGCTCTTTTGTGGCTATGCCAATCTGGCAACAGAAGAGGCAGCAAGGAGTCTCCTCCAAGCTGCTGTTCCACAAAGCATCCCTCTAGTGTCTCTCCAAACCACCACACCATCCATCTCTGTTCTCTTTAAACTGTTAGCGCTTCTCTTTTTCTGGGCTCTCATATTCATATCCCTCAGAGTCCTAGACCACTCTGCTTCTCCGTGCTGCACAAGGCAGGCCTTTACCAGCTGGCAAAGACCATACCCCCAGGAGGCAGCTGTCACCTGAGGACAAAATAAAGCTCAAACTAAAATCTTACACTTGGGATTAAAACAAAACCAAATTTATATAACATAACTGAGTTTCTGAAGAAACTAAAGCTTCCATTGCAAGCAACCACTACACATTACCTGAATGAGATCAACTTTTCAATTTCTATATACAAATGAGAACACACTATTTGTTTTTCTTAGGCTTGATTGATTTTACTTTCCATAATGTCCTTCTGGTTGTATCCATGTGCAAAGAGTATAATTTTGTTCTTTTATGACCAAATAATATTCCCATATACAACATATTTACCTTATCTGTTTATCTGGCTGTTGTGAATAATTTTGCAAAAAAATATTCATAAGCAGTTGCCTCTTTCATTTCCTTTGGGTATATACCCTATAGTGGGGTTTCTTGATCATATGGCAGATCTATTTCTGTGTTTTTGAGGAACATCAATATTTCTGTAAAGGCTGAACTATTTTCCATTCTAACACAAATTCAGAATGACACTTTAGATATAGCTGACCTTTCCAACTTTGAAGGGCTGGCAGTCTTTTAAAAAGACAGTATAATTGCTTGCTGTTGCTAATGATAGTTTATAAAACATTAACTTAAAATAATGTACTTTACAAAAATCTGAATAATAATCTTTAAGCACTGTGATTCACTCATCTTGTATATAAGAAGAGAAACATAAAAATAATTAGTTTATAATTCATTTTCTTCCATATTTAAAATATTTTAATCACATTTAAAAATTTAAGGGAGAGATAGAGAGAGAGAGAGAGAGAGAGAGTGTGTGTGTGTGTGTGTGTGTGTTTGTACCACAGTCTGCATATGGAGACAACAGACAACTTGTGGGAGTCTTACCTTTCAGCATATGAATCATGAAATCTTGGGGATTAAACTCAGGTCATCAGGCTAGTAATGATACCCTTTACCTGCTGAACCATCTTGCTGGCCCATTTTTTTTCTCTATTTGGATAATTTAAGTTTGTTATTATTTCTGCTTCAGGCCAATAGCTTAAAGCTAAAGCTAATCTTTTTTTTTTGAAACAGGATCTCATTATGTAGTCTGGCTGTCCTGGAACTCATGATATAGACGTAGCTGGTCTTGAACTCACAGGGATTCACCAGTCTCTGTGCTTGAAGTGGTGGGATTAAAGTTGTGTAACACCATGCCCACCTTCAAGCTATTTTTTATTTAAAATTTATTTTCATTGTATATATGAACGTATTATGGCATGTGGGTAGAGGGTAAAGGCTTCTTTGTGAATGGAGTTAGTTTTTCAAGCTTTATGTGAGTTTCAAGCATTGAACTCAGTTCGTCTAACTTCCATCTTTAGGCAGCAAGTGCCTTTTCCAACAAGTCATCTTGTTGACCCTTCTAGCTAAAATTTAATGATGCTTTCTACTTTAGCATGAAAACATTTGTAAGGAATTGAAAATTTTTATTTGGTTTACAGACAATCATGGTAAGTAAATTACCAAAATGTGCCACAGTTTGACAAGAAAAAACAGATAATAATAATAAAATAATAAAGTTTGTATATGGCGAATGAACATTAGGTCTTTACTATCTATCAGTTATTTTGCTAATGACAAAATGTAATGCATAATGGAGAGTTGAGGTTAAGATCATTGGCTGCTCTTCTAGAGGACCTGAGTTTGGCTCACAACACCCATATTGTGAGACTCACAACCACCTGCTACTCCAGCTCAAGGGATTCTGATGCCCTACTCTGACCTCAGAGGACACTTGCGCACATATGTGCTTACATAAACACACATACACAAAAAAGGTCCTTTTTAAAAATAAGGATTTAGGGGCCGAGGAGATGGTTTAGTTAGTAAAGTTCTTATTTCAAGGATGAGAACATGGTGTTGATTTCCAGTACCCTCATAAAAAATCTGATCGTGGTAGCACCTGTCATTTTGGGAGGGAGGAGTTGTTAAGATATGGCTTCTCTGTGTAGCCTTGGCTGTCCTAGACTCACTTTGTAGACCAGGCTGGCCTCAAACTTACAGAGATCAACCTACCTCTGCCTCCCCGAGTGCTGGGATTACAGGGCTGGTAGCACTTGTCTTTAAGAGACAGAGACAGGATGTTCTCTGGGGCTTGCTGGCCAGCCAATCTAGCCAATCATTGAGCTCCAGGTTCAGTGAAATGTCTGTGTCTCAAAAAATAAGATAAAGTAATAGAAGAAAACACCTGATACTAACCTCCTTGAACACACCTTCAACCACATGCATGTACTGTACACACACATTCATGTGTGCAGGACACATGCTAAATTAAGGATTTAAACAGGATGTGGTGGTATATACTTGGGAAGCTGAAGCAGGAACATTTCAGGTTAGCAGCCTGCCTGGGTTCCATAGGGAGGCTGACTGAAAAGCAAGCAAACAAATAAACAGTGGGGATTAGGTAAGTTGAAAGATGGGTTTAAAGGTTTTGTATGACACTATCTTCCAAGCAGAGCAACTGCCATCTTCAGAAGACTAGTTGTGTCTGCTTGCCAAAGCTCAGGACAGGTAGGCTTGCTGACTGTTAACATTACCTCATAGAAAGTGGGGTGGGCAGGTTAATGGACCATCACCTGAATCTCTAGACGCACCTCTCAGCCAGGTGTAAGCAATTCTGTCTGGACCCAGGGTCTGGGGTATGGGCTATAGTATTTAGGATAGAGGAAGTTAATTGAGAGGTCCCCAACAGCAGCAGCCATGGTGAAGCCATTATGCATGCTGGGTGCACACCTTCCAGTGAAACTGCTTTTAGGTCAATGCTCCTGTTCATAATCCCTCACCAGTACTCTGTAAGTAAGCTTAATAAATTCATTGGTTTCTCAGGGTGTAATCAAACTTTGGCTTGTCACTGGACCTTATGAGGAGAAGGTACCTATTGCCTATCCCCCCCTACACACCCTATGGGAAAATTCTCACAACAAAGGGTCTTTGACTAGTTGGTTTGCTTCCAGATGTTTTTTGTTTGTTTGTTTTTGTTTTTTGTCATAGGATCATTTTGATCTGAAGAGATAAATATGAGGTAGATTTGGGTGTCCTTTGAACCAGCAAGTGATATTATAGGCAGCTAACATGAAATGTGGGAAAGGATGCCAGTCTAAATGTCTATGACAATGAGGGATCCTCTATCTCCGAATTATCTGGTTCTGAAACTTAGGTGAGGATTAATCTCTTGTGATCTCATTCCCTCTACAATAAATGCAAGGCATGTTTCTTGTTTCAGGCATCTCTGACTTATCTCCCTCCTTCCCAGGTTGGCCTCCAACTTGTCATCCTTCTACCTCATCCTCCTAAGTGCTTAGATTTCACACCAGTACCACCATGCTTGGTTTAATCCTGTACACTTTAAGCTGATTCAGCTGTTTGGTTGACAACATAATTTTTACGAATATGTTACATATCTTGAAATTTTGGTTCTAAAGCTTGCCTTTAATAACTAAGCTATATGACTCTAGCTGAGACTCCTAGTAGCGGGTCATATAGACTGACGAGGCCACCCTCTAACTAGACATGACTCCTAGTGGAGGGAGGGGAACACCAATCTACCCAGAAAGACTTTGACCCAAAAATGTACCCTGCCTAAAAAATGGGCAGGGGTAAAAATAAAGCAGAGACTGAGAGATGTCCATCCAACGACTGGCCCAACCTGAGACTCACCCCATGGGAAACTACCAACCCCTGATACAATTAAAGATACTCTGCTATGCTTGCAGATGGGAGCCAAGCATGACTGTCCTCTGAGAGGCTCCGCCCAGCACCTGATGGAAACAGATGCAGAGACCCACAACCAAACACTGGGTGGAGTGCAGGGAGTTTTGTGGAAGAGTGGTGGAAAGGATAGAAGGATAGAAGGAGGGGAGAGGAGCTCCACAGGAAGACCAACAGAGCCAGCTAACCAGGGCCCAGGGGGCTTGTGGACACTAAAGCACCAACCAAGGACCATGCATGGACTGCAACTATGTCCCCTACACAGATGTAGCTGAAGGGCAGTTTGGTCCTCATATGGGTAAGGAGAATAGGGACTGATTCTTCCATGGACTCTGTTGCCTGCTTTTCAATCACTTTCCCCTAGCAGGGCTACCTCGACAGACCACAGAGGAAGAGGATGCATTCAGTCCTGTTGTAATTTGATGTGGAGAGGTGAGTTGCTAGGGCATCTCCCCTTCTCTGAGGAGTAGGGGATAGGGGAAAAGGGGAGGGAGGGTAGGACCCAGAGGAGAGGAGGGAGTATGCTATGACCGGAATATAAAATGAATAAATTAGAACAAGAGCTCCACAAAGACCAAACTGAGCAGGGCACAGGGGTCTTATACGAGACAGTTTCTCCAACCAAGGACCATGTATGGATATGGCCTAGAACCCTCGCTCAGATGTGGCCCATGGTAGCTCGGTGTCCAACTGAAGACCCTAGTAAGGGGAACAGGGACTGTTTCAGTCATGAACTCAATGGCTGGCTCTTTGACCCTCCCCCATACATGCCAGGGAGTAACAGTCTAGCTAGATCTCAGGGAGGACATTGCAGCCAGCCCTGAGCAGACAAGATGATCTGGGGTTGGATGGAAGGGAGGAGGTCCTCCCCTGTTGGTAGTCTTGGAGGGGACGGGGACTAGATGAGGGAGGGATGGGGAGAGTGGGAGGGAATGAGGGAGGGGGCTACGCCTGGGATGCAAAGTACCTAACCTGTGATTGATATAAAAATAAATAAATAACATTAAAAATAAAAAAAATACCAGAGCCATCTCTCCATCATATTACATATCTCAAAAACAAAATCCCTGTGTCTACTGAGAGGATCATTATCTTCCATGTAGGGTAACATTTTAAAATGTTTATTTTCTATGTATCAAACAGATATATATTTATGCATCATATACCTGCCTGGTGCTTGTGGGGGCTAGAGATGCTGTCATATCTCTGCAACCAGGTTACAGAAGGTTGCAAACAGCCACCTGGATAATGGAACTCAAAGCCACGTACTCTGAAAGAGCTGTTCAGCGCTCTTAACCACTGAGCCATCATCCCAGCTCCAGTTACTGTTGTGACGTGTTCACCAAAGGCTGCTCAGACACGGACTTAGACCAATGCAAAGTCTTTGTTAGCCAGCCAGCAACTATACTGGGTGCTCAGAATCCTGGTTTAGTCCCCAGCCTTTCTCAGGGTGTGTTTTTTTATTAAGCACAATTTGGGTAGAGTGCAGGGAGCTTATAGAAGATGGAGGAGATGCAAAGACCTGGCGGGGACAGGAGCTCCACAAGGAGACCAACAGCCAAAAGGCAGGGCCACAAGGCAGGGCCCAATGAGGCCTGCAGATACCAATAATCCAACCAATGACCATGCATGGAGAGCAACTAGACCCCCTGCTCAGAGGAAAGCATTGGCTGCTCAGTTTCCAAGTGGGTATCCTAGTAAGGGGGGCAGGGGCTGTCTCTGACATGAACTCGATGGCTGGCTCTTTGACCACCTCCCCTTGGTGGGTGCAGTCTTGCCAGACCACAGAGGAAGATGATGCAGCCAGCTCTGATGAGACCTGATAAGCTAGGGTCAGATAGAAGGGGAGGACGACTTCCCCTGAAAGGGCCATAGGTGGAGAAGAGGAAGGGTGGGTGGGACTGGTAGGAGACAAGGGAGGGGGCTACAGACAGGATACAAAGTGAATAGATTGTAATAAATAACTTTTTTTATTTTTTAAATTTATTTATTTTTATCTCAATCACAGGTTAGGTACTTTGAATCCCAGGCTTAGCCCCCTCCCTCAGTCCTTCCTACCCTCCCACTCCCCCCCTCATCTCCCTCCTCCCCGCCCCCTCCAAGTCCACCAACAGGGGAGGACCTCCTTCCCTTCCATCCAGCCCCAGCTTAGCCTGACTCCTCAGGGCTGGCTGCAATGTCCTCCTCTTTAAAAAAAAGAATAATACATTCAGTTAACAATAGTTAGCCAGAAGCTGAACTACAAAAGGCAAAAAGCAAGGTTAGTGCATTTAAAGACCTTTCCCGGAGCTATGACTTGGATGGATTAGGTCTTTGTTTTCATTTTTGCCAGATAGTACTGTCTACTTACTGTGTTTTATAGCTTGAATGGTGCTTCCGTCAGGGAGTCAGTTGTGCTGAGGTGTGGGCCACTGTTACTTTTCCCACTGGTCTTGCTGAATGAATCAAAGAGTGGACTCATCCTGCTCTAAAGAGAAGTGGTTGGTCCTAAGGACTAGTAGTTTTACTGAACTGATACAGAATTGGTCATGTAGTTGAAGATGCAGAGCCTCACAATTAATCTAATCTGAATGAGAATTAAAGACACAGCCAGTGCAGATAGCAGAGCAGTTAGCCAGGAGGACCAAGAGAAGAGAGATTGGTACCAATTATTTGATTAATGTCTTTATCTCTCTTTTTGAGTTTTTTCCAACCATGACAAGATTTTTTTCATTACTCCTGATCAATTTGAATAGAAAGAAGTTTTTCCAAAAGCTAGACATAGTTTCCTTTATCTCATGAGAAGTCTAAGCCTTTCCAATTTTTTAAGACCCGTTTCCTCAAGATAATCTAACTGTTGTAATATCTTTAGGCCCAGATCAACCTACTTAGTTTGGAAAGCATCAGAAGAGTCACATTTAGTGAAACCATTTGTACATGCCGACCACATGGATTCGATAATATTGTTGTTATCCAGATGAATTCACCCATAAGGCAGAATACTAAGCATCAAAATTAGGGGAAGGACCTAGGTTAAAGGTTTTAGATATTAAACAAGTTTACACCCCCTTTAAAAATCCTCTAACACTAATTTGGGCAGCTTCCAGTCACTGACTTTTTGTCAGTCAATGAGCTTGACTGCCTGGTTAGTTTCTATCCCTATGTAGTACAGGGGCTGGGTATCTGAGTAGATGCAGAAATCCTGCTTGATTTCTGGCTAAGAACGATTAACTCTATCCCCAGGGTTCCACTCTGTGGCATACAGACTGATTCTCCATGGTTTCCCTGTTTCACAAAGGCCAGAAGTTTTTCTATAGGAATTTCCAAAGTTTTAATTTTATGGCTGTTGGATTACATCCTGTTGCATAATTCTTAGGGAGGGGCTTTCTTTCTCTATATATTCATCTATGTGTTTTCAAGAAGCCTCTGATTTGCAACCCCAATTTTTGCAATGGAAACTCCCTAGTTTCTGGCAACTAGGGTGCCCAGCTTTAAACTCTGTAGTCCTACTTCAAAAGGTAAACTCCCACATCTTTCTTTTCTCCAATACAATCAAATGCTTAAAGCGGGAATCAGAGAGCCAAAGAAGGTTAAGATGTATATCAGTTGCTGATCAATAGTCACACTAATTAATACCTTCCCTGTATCTGTGTTCCTTAGTTTCCAGGTCCTGAGGGAAGTGGGGGTTGGCCCATAACCCTGCATACATGCCAAACATAAGACTCAGGCAGAGGTGGAGGGGCAAGGAATGGAAGGGCCTTGTACTTGATGAAACTTTAATTTTAATGGAGACAGTCCATTTGGTGGCATCTGAAGCTTTAACTTGCTCGAGTGTAGTTGGATCCATGGTGTAATGCCAGTTACCTTCACAGCCATAGGAGTAGAGAAAGTCACTGTGTAGGGTCCTTTCCAGGTTGTTTCCTGTTCCTCTTTGGCTACCTGTTTGACCCAAACAGTATCACTAGACTTGAATAAAGAGAAACTGGTGGTGGACTTGGAGGTTGGCTGAATCTCTCAGACAGTCTGAGAAATAGCCTTTTTTGAACACTTCAGGCATAGTGACTTGAGAAAGGAATGATTAGAGTTCTGCCAATGTCAGGTCTCTGAGCCTGGGAAGCAGAGGGGATGTCTTCCAAACATCTCATAGGGCTTAAATCCCTGCCTACGAGGGTGGGGAGCTGGGTGCAACAGGCCCTACACAAACCAAGGGAAGGAATTCTGTCTATCCTGGATAATCCATGCTGGATTCTAATGATAGTTTTGTTAGTTTTTTTTAAATATCCTGTTTATTTATTTACTTTTGTACCTGCCCAGAACTATGAGGTCTATATGCACAATGAAGTTTTAAATCTGTCGAAAGCTTTAGCTATTAATTGAGATGTTTTGACTATAAAATCTAGGTCATTTTCAGACCTGACTGCTATGATGAAGTCACATTGGGGGACGCGTTCCTGGAGATGCTTTATAGCTATTTGAGTCCCTTCATTCTAGGTGAGGAACACTTCTAACCACGTAGCAAAAGTATCTATAAAAACTAGCAAGTATTTGTACCCTCCCCCATCAGACACAAATCTTGGTGAAATCAGTTTTTCTAGAGTTTGTTGGAGTGTTGGTTTCTCATTTGAACCCATTCCTGGGTAAGAGATTTCCATTTGGGATTTATTTGAGGACAAAACTGGAATCTGGCTAGGACATCTTGTGCCAGACTGTCCAGTCTAGGTATAACACACTCAGCAAGTTTTGTGGACCTCAGATGAGTAGCCTGGTGAGGGTTAGTTACCAACAGGCCTGCCAGTTGTTTCTAGGAGAATAATCTTTCTTTCTGATGTCCTCTGTCAATCTGTTTATTTCTTCTTTACCTTGGAGTCTTAGGCAGCACCAGATTGGAGTATATTATCAGAATATCAATAGGACCCACTGGTCTTAG
>JAQQSO010005402.1:0-12077 GCA_028658305.1 Pachyuromys duprasi
GACCCCTGTGAAAGTATTATTCAACCCCCAAAGGAGTCATGACACACAGGTTGAGAACTACTGGTCTAGAAGGAGTACTGTGAGAGAATTTGTGTGGGTCAGAGAAGAGGGACTATTCTAGAAAAATGGGAAGAGTTCCAAAGTGATAGGGGCCTTGCACCTGCTCCTGGACATAGCAAATTGTTGATGAGCTTCTGTCAAGGAGAGCAATTTGCTTTATTTCTCCCAGAACCCTCTGGGCAGAGAAAAAGCACACGCACTGTGCAGTCTGGGCCCAGGACACCACACTCCTGGGAGCTGGGTAAGAAATGACCATAACTGTCTCCTGGGTTGGAGCCCAAGGCTGCTATGGTGTGCAGTGGACACACCCTCTGGAATCAGAAAGGGAGCTTTATTTTGGGTGTCTAGGCATTACTCTTGTCACAAAGGACTCTGTAATAAGTGCTTTTGGTTCTGGAGGGCTGGGACTTGGGGTATCAGAGGATGCTTGGAGGGTCCTAGCCAAATTCATGGATATGGCTGTGGTTTGTATTAGCATTAAGGTGAAGTGAGTGAAGTGGTTAGCTCATGCAAAGAGCAAGCAGACATCCACATGCAGGTTGTATACACAGTCAGTGGCTCTTAAATTTATGGCTTATCTGGTTGGCCTACACAGTGTTGGTTTTTGTTGAGGTTTCCTGTGCTGGCTTTGTATTTGGTAGTTTCCAGGACAGTGAGAAACTTTTTTTTTTCTCCATCTGATATCTAGAAGACCTGTGGTCAACTCTAGAAAGCAACAGGGCAGGAACAAACTGTGTTTTCTTCCTTCCTTCCTTTATGTTCTTTCTTTCTTTCTTTTCCTTTCTTTCCTTTCTTTTTTCTTTCTTTCTGTAACTCCACCACAAAGAATTCCATTAAAGAACAGGCTGTTAGGAGCCTTCTCCTAAGCTGTACAGCTGTTATTTCTTTGGGAAAAGAAGGATAAAAAATACAAAGATCTTTAATCACTGAAATCTAAAAAGAATCCCTAAGAATCAATGTTTAAAAGTAACTCATCTGTTGTTTTCTTGCTTAGAAAAATAAAGGGATTTTAGACAGAATTAGAAGGTAAACAATAACACATAATTCTTACTCCCCAAATTGCTCATGATTGCCATGATGGCTGCAGATTTCCCCATTTAGTCATGTGGTCAATGTGATAGCAGTAACAAAGATGAGGACGATGTCCATCCAATGAACAAGAATCGAACATTGATTTCTCCACATCGGGTATGTTTTAGTAATAAAGGCAAACATATAATTGGGGCTGGCTTACACTCTCGGAGGTTTAGTTCATTATCATGGCAGGAAGCATGATGCTAGAGAGTTTTACCTCTTGATCTGAAAACAGCCAGGAGAAGACTGGATGTGTTTCACACTGGCATAGCTTGAACATTTAAGACTTCAAAGTCCCACTTCCACAGTGATATACTTCCCCTAACAAGTCCATACCTCCTCCAATAAGGGCACACCTCCTAATAGTGCCATTCTCTATGGCCAAGCATTCAAACACACGAATCTATGGGACCCATAACTATTCAATCCACCACAAGATATTACGCTAAATACTTTATATATTATTTCCATCTTGACCTGAGTTATTGTTCATGACGGTCTCATGATGACAGCAGTATTAACTACAGTTTATAGGTAATGACTTAAGGCTCAGCAATGAGATGTAATTTGACAATGGGTTACATGGGTAAGGGACAGGTTTACCTTGCTCAGGAGCAAGAAGGTAGATAGTGAAAGGTTTCTCTCTTCCCTTTACTACTTCCACTCTATTTCTTCCTTCCTATTCCCAGGTCAAAAAGTAGCCCACAGAAAAAAACAAAACGCTTCATCCTGTTCTCAGGGTTTTTAATCTTTCACAAGGGTCATGCAAACAGGAAGTGGGACATTGATCCTTTACCTCAACTTCTGCTTGATATTTACTGAATTTGTGTCACATAATTTTCAATTTTGAGAGACAAACTTGTTTGCTATGTTTAGTTAGATTTTATAAATGGTTTTGGATCTTTCTGATGGTGTGTAAAGTTCAACGCCATGGAAAAATTAAGGGCATACCAAAAAGGCTGGTACCCCTTCAGCTCTAACATTAAATCATGTCATGAAAGCCAGCTATGAGGTTAAAAAGTATGCTCAGCGAGAGTAGTGATTCATTAGATAATGCAGAAGAAAATATTAGTGACCTTGAAGCAAAAAAAACCCCCAAAAACCAAACAACAAAAAAAAGTATAGAAAAATGGGGACTGGGGTTCTCTCTTTCATTTCATCTTTTCAAAAATTGAATTCATTCCCAAGAGCCAAGGGTCTGATTTGGTTCAATGATCTGCTACTAAGATCTGTGTAGTACAGGAGACAAGTTTTCCATATGACCTAGCTTTGTCCAACTGAGTTCTTAACTCTATTTTAAACTCAAATTTTTAATCATTAATGAAGTGTTACTTAGCCTTACTTCTTCTTCTTCTGGAAACTTAGCTCTCCATTACAGTTGAGTATAGATTTAAGAAAAAAATATTCAAAACTTAAAAGTGTAGTCAAAGAATTAACACATGACCTTTCAATGTCCATAAGGTTGTGCTTCTGATTGTCTGACTTGCTAACATTGGCACCCGAGGACTTAGTAAATATGAATTCCCAGGCTCTGCCCAAGACCAAATGTAGCAGAATTTCAGAGTGAAGGGTTCAGGAATAAGTATTTTCCAACAGTTTTAGAAACACTGATCTAGAGATGTTTTCATAAAGGTCCTCCTACTCTCTAAAGAAATGCATTATAGTTTGTGTTGTTAATTTAGGCTCAGATTTATAATGTTAATAAGATCGCAATGATTTTAATTTTTTATTCAGCATGGAGACATCTCCAAATACCATGGTTTTACACTTTCTTGGATGTAACCTGGTTTTGTATCTGGATTTATAATCTTACTTCATCATTCCTTCTTCCCACGCAGCTTGCGTAAGTCCTGTTTTCTCCTTGAATTGGCTTTGTCATTCTGCTGGCTCCTTCATTAATGAGTTGAATGAAACTTTGATATACCCTTACTTATCTATCTATATGAAAATTAGGTTTTTAATATTTCAAGAATTATACTGTAGCAGAAGGATAACCAAGAGAAGACAAGATTCATTTTATTTTCAGATTCCTGGTTAACAATGTCATCACACTCTCTGCCTCAGTCAGGGTCTATTTAGTTACAAACAACAGGAGCCAACTTAGATTAGCTCAAGTGAAAATGATACAGGAAGTTCATTGGATTCATTTTTAGAAACTGTAACTAGGTCTGGAAGAGAGTAGAAAATTGTTAATTGTTAATTCCAAATGTTTTGAAGCTCCTCATTTTCTCCAGATCTGAGTGACATGGTCTGCCTTCAATCTGTAGAGTGGCTTTCTTGTTTTCTTATTGGCATGAAAGAAGTTTACAAAGGGTTGTCTTGGGTTACCATCTAGTGGAAAGAGTATCACATGACCAGTTAATTGCCCACTTACCAAAAGCTATGTATCACAGCAGGCATTCTCAAAGTACTACTGTGGAAGGGAGGCAATAGCGATGCTGCCCATTGCAAAGACTATGCCAGAAATTAATGTGACAAGATGACGCAAATCTTGTAAGGCTTCCTTCCTAGGACATGAACATGGGAAAAACTTATTTCTGAAATCTATCTAATGGGAATGCCTATTGGCTTATTTTAATAAGCTAGAGAGACTGATTTTTAAAAAAACTAATTCAAGACAGATTTTTATTTAAAATACTTTAAAAGTGAAACCTATTAAAACCCCCATTTTTATGGGATATACAGTCTTTAAAAAATAATGTCATATTGGCTTATTCTTTCATCCCAAATCTTGTCATTCTAATATTTATATATGTTTTAATAGTATTTGTAGGAAATATATTCTAAATTTCATTGGCATGGCACAATGGAAGGTCGTTTGTTTCTTTTTTTTTGTGGTGATTCTTTTTTTTTTCTTCTTTTTTTATTTTTTAGTATTAGTTACATTTTATTAACGCTGTATCCCAGGTGAATCCCACTCCCTCATTCTCTCTCAGTCCCACCCTCCCTCCCTCGTCTATTCCCTGCCCCTTTCCAAGTCCACTGATAGGGGAGGACCTCCTCCCCTTTCATCTGGCCCTGGTTTATCAGGTCTCTTCAGGACTGGCTGCAAAGTCCTCTGTGGCCTAGGAGGGCTGCTCCTCCCTTGCTGGGTGGGGACGTTTGTTTCTTATTCTAGTCACAGTATCATAAAGTGGTACTCCTGGCTGGGGAAGATGATTATGCATTTTAAACATTTGGTCACTAATTCTTTTAACATATATTTATACATACATTTATATATAGCTAAATTCACATATCAGATAATTTAAAAATATTATCTCTAAAAATTATTTTATGATTATGTGTTGCTGGTGTTTTGGAATAGAGTTTATTTTTCCGTGTCAACCTGGTTATGCTTTTCTTAGCTATATTTACTTACTGTCATAATATCTAGGTACATTCAAAATTTTCATTTTTTTAGATTTGTTTATTTTTATTTCATGTATATGAGTGTTTTGCCTTCATGTATGTCTGTGTACCATATACATGCCTGGTGCCCATGTAGGCTAGAAGATGCTGTCAGATTCCCTGGCACTTGTGATGCAGATGGTAGTGAGCCTCTCTGTTGGTGCTGAGAACCAAACCTCTCTAGAAGCACAACATGTACCCCTAGCCACTGAACTATCTCTCCAGCTTCCTTTAAAGGTGTGTGTTCATCCTGTTTGTTGAGAAAGCATTCTCTGTATGTAGATTTCTTAAGTTGGCTTGGAAATTACTATGTAGAGCAGACTGGCCTTAAACTCACATTGATCTGCCTGCCTATTAGGATTAAAGGAATATGCCACCAAACCTGGGTTTGTTATTGTTGCATTTTTAATGTATACAATTAGATTTTTAAAACCAGTTTATTATTATTTTTTCCTGTACCTTTGTTTCCCTTTCTGGTCTTGCTGGACTGGTAAGCCTCCAGAAAGCTGTTTTTTTTTTTTTTTTTTGTAGTGGGGATATCACCTCATTTTACTCTTCAGCATCTTAGCATTAACCATTTCATTAGTGTCAATCAGCTTACAGAAGCCAAGCCGACTAAAAAGGAGAACATAATTTAAAGAATTGTTTGCTGTATCTTAGAGAACAGTCAAAGAGGAGATACAAGGTAACCCATAGGTTCTGACTAAGGAATCAACAACTTCCTCAACTTCTGGGAAGACAAAGGAAGTGGTATTCATGAAGATGGTCAGTATTCATGAAGCTTACCAGCTCCTAGGAGGGTCTTCTTGGACCCAGGCCATTGACTTCAGAGATAGCTCACTGCCTGACAAGTGCTTGTGCCTGGGGAACTTGGAGAGGGTCCCTGGTTGCTGAGACTTAGACCTCTAAGGAGTGGGTGCCTATAGCACTGGTCACAGTATGTCTGAGGAGGTCAGGGAGACAGGATACAATACAGTTACAATGTGAACAGCACTAATATCTGTTATTGGAAACAAATGTTATTGCAGGATGAAGAGTTTCTGTGGCATAAATGTAAACAGAAATAGGAAGAAAGTGGGCTAAAGACCCCTCCTCCTCTAATCCTGTACTCAATGTCTTCTGCCCACTGCTGATGTAGCCTGCTGGTAAAGACTGCTATACTCTCAGGCCCCAGGCACAGAGAAAAAGATGCTTTGAAACTTAATAATATTGTGCTTAACAACACAAGATACTCAGTGATGATTGCTGTAGGGCATTTTGTATGTGTGTTTGTCAGATAAATTCACTTGATCATGAAACTCAATTTTATTGAGAAAATTCACTTTTATGTTTAGTTGTTGAGTTTTTATAATGAATGGAAGTTGACTTTCATTAAATGTTTTACCAGTTTTTATTGAGATAGCTGCTTTCTGCTTTATTCTGTTCATGTGGTGAGTTATGAGGATTGCTTTAGAATGTTGAACCAGCCTTCTGTTCTTGAAATAAATCTAACTGGGCTGTGTTATATGATAGATTTGCCTAGGCTACTCTGCATTTGCTAATGTTCTTTTTATAGCATAAGAACAATTTTGGTTCTAATTGTCCCCTCTCAGTTTGGTATCAGTGACTGGGACATATACACTGTTTTGCTATTGTGTTACTTAGGGAAGTATGTGTGCTGTTCTTTGTCACAGTAGTAAAAGAATGGTGACAGAAGTTCAGTTGGTGTGGCCTGGCTTGTGAAGGGTCAGAGGGAAGTTTTGGGAGCCCCTTAAAAACTCTTATCAGGGCCATTAGATATTTTGAATTGAGAATCTGCGGTTTTGGTCAGCTTGGGGGTTGGGGGAATTGATATGATTAAGTGACAGAACCACAAAAGTGAAACCTTTGCTTTGCTGGGACACTGGCTACTGGTAACCTGGGGCTAACTGTTCAGCTGTGATTGAGAAGAGACCAGCATCACTGAGGCAAAATATTCTTGGAAATGTTTCCTCAGGGTCAGTGCATGTAAGCTGTGATGTAGAGGGGGCAAAGTCTGCAGCTCAGACTGGCAGCTGAATTTGACAATGTGGAAGAGTCTTTTGGGTGGTACTGGTTTTGCATGAAAACTGCAGGATATGAAGGAATCATGGAGGACAACCGAGGCTTGGCCCTGTGAGAGGCATTGGTAAAAATGCACCATTAGTTAACAGTGAAAACCCGGACTGAAAGATGTCCCATCCACCTCGCCAGCAAGGAAGATGCCACAAAAGGATTCTTCTGAAGCACGCTTTATTGGGGATACATCATGCTATTCAGCTGCGCAGCTAGTGGTTAAAGACGGAAGACCCCGAACTCCCCACTGCTGCTTAAATAGGACTTAAGAGGGCGTGTACTTCCATGATTGGTCCGCATCTCAAACCCTCATTAGCATAACCCCTGGGGGACTATGCACATGCGCACACGAGTTGTTTACCACTGCCGTGTCCACGAGGAACGCGGAAACCGGCGCCATCTTGTAATGGAGAATGCCGGCTCCTGACAGAAAGAACCATGTGGACTGGTGTTCACCACCATGTGACAGACTCAGATGAAGACAGCCCAGGAGAGACAATTGATGCCAGCAGAGTGGGTAAAGCATTGAAAACAGCAGCAGGTCCGCAGAAGAGGAACCAGCCTAAGTTTATGAGACAAACTAGATGTACTACGAATGGCAGAGCCCCAGAGATGGAGTGGCCAAAGCACGTTGGAATCCAGAAGATTGTGAATGAACCCCAGAAACAGGACCTTGAACTCAAGGGTGAAAGAATAAAACCCTAGCATAACGCTGACAACACTATTTTGCAAGACTGGAACAGTGCAAGGTCAGAAGCAAGGCAGGACAGATGTCCAACAACAGGATATCTGCGGTTGGGCGCCTGGCCTATGAGGGGAGACGGAAAGTCCTTGTCTCTTCTGAGGAAAACACTCTGGGCACCTGAGATAAGAACCGGGTACGTGACTCGGCTCACATCTGCCTCCCCTCCTTCCCTGTTCTGGGTACGTGATCTAACTATGGCTTTGTTTAAACCGCCCAATCAGACCCCTATAACTATACTTCTCGCTTCTGTTATCGTGCTTCCTGCTCTGAGCCATATAAAAAACCGTCACCCCAACCGGGGGGGCGCAAATGAACCCCAGAAACAGGACCTTGAGCTCAAGGGTTTAAATTTACAATGTTGGAGTTTTTTTTGTTGTTGTTGTTTTGTTTTTTTTTTAAAGAAAGGATCCCACTGTGCTACTCAGGTTGAGATCCTGGGCTTGAGTGACCTTCTTGCCTCAGTATCTTGAGGCGCTGGGACCAGTGGGTAGAGTATGTGCTACTGTCCCCAGCTTTAATATTTGTATCTCTTTACCAGGCATTTTGCTAAGTTAGAATTTTCAAGGACTGCCAGACATGGTGACATGCTTTTAATCCCAGAATGCAGGGAGGCAGAGGTGGGTGAATCCCTGTGAGTTCAAGGCCCACCCTGTCTACAAAGCCAGTCCAGGACAGCTGGGCTTGTTACATAGAGAAACCCCATCTTTTCTTTTTTCTTTTCTTTTTTATTAATTACAGTTTATTCACTTTGTATCCCACCCATAGCTCTCTCCCTCCTCCCCTCCCAATCTTATCCTCCCTCCCTCTGCACCACCCATATCCCTCCCCCAGTCCACTGATAGGTGGGGTCTTCTTCCCCTTCCTTCTGATTCTAGTCTTATCAGGTCTCATCAGGAGTGGCTGCACTGTCTTCTTCTGTGGCCTGGTAAGGCTGCACCTCCCTGAGTGGGAGGTGATCAAAGAGCAGGCCAATCACTTCATCTCAGAGATAGTCCATTACTATGGAACCTGCTTGGACACTGACCTGCCATGGCTACATCTGTGCAGGGTTTCTAGGTTATCTCCATGAATGGTCCTTGGTTAGGGTATCAGTCTCAGAAAAGACCCCTGTGTTCAGAGTTTGGGGTTCTGTTGCTCTCCTTGTGGAGCTCCTGTCCTTTCCAGGTCTTACTATTTCCCACTTCTTTCTTAAGATTCCCTGCACTCTGTTCAAAGTTTGGCTATAGGTCTCAGCATTATTTTATAACCTGTGCTTAGTTGAGCAAAGTAATTCATGCAGTTTGTGAAGGAACAAGATGGTGACTACCTGCTGCTTGAGGACCTGGCTATGGGAGTCGCTGAGTGATTACATCTCAACCCTGCTTCTTAGAGTGCGAGTCGCTGACTCTCTAAGCACAGGTTATAAAATAATACTACATTTGATTTTTTGAATTGTTGGGAGAGTGAAATGAGAAGTTACATATACAGCCTACCCCTACTTAAATAGTTCAACTGAAAGGTGAAGCTGCTAAAACACAATCAACGAAAGAACCCAAGATGTGTGTGTCTCATGAAGAATCAGAGCACTTTGACTCCCTTCCCAACAGAAATTCTAAAAGCTGGGCAAGCAAAACATTATTTATTCCAACCACTCTAAGACCAAAATTGTCAGCTTTGATTGTTATATCCAGCAAAGCACAGTGTCATAATTGAAAGAGAAAGAACTTCCTATGATAAAAACAAATGTAAAATATTCTTGATTGCTAAACCAGTATCGCACAAGATACTTGAGGGAATCATTTAGACTAAAGAGAAAGATAAACATCCAGGAGACTATAGCAGAGAATAAATTATACTAAAACAGTAGTTAAGGAGTAGGATTAGGAAGACACCAAACAGTAGAAAAGTAAAAAAAAAATGATAAGAATTAATATACACTTTTACTTTTAAGTTTGACTACTAATGGACTAAATTATCTAAATAGAAGATTTAGATGAACAGATTCAACCAAAAATCAGAGTCTGTATGTGTGCGAAATGTACACATTAACCCCACAGTAAGGGTGTGTGACTCCTGCTGGAGTTCATTCCCGAAGAACAGCAAACATCTGTAAAACTCATGGAAAGTGGCCTACCAGTTAGCAGAGCCCTGATGTGTGTGTCTTGGTGTGGCATGTCCCCTAGAAGTACGTGTCCTGAGGACTTCATGTTGATATGGAGCATAGCCATGCTTGTTATCCTTGTGGGCTTCATCCTCCTCCTAATATATGAACTGTGTGGAAACTCTAAGGGGGCTTCCGGCCCCTGACTAGGCAGCATATCAGGCACTTAAAATTAACAATGCTTGATCTCTTTCAGGCATGGTTGCTGGAGCAGATTAATGATTTAACTATCACCCTTCAGAAGAATCTACAGATGTAGATTGTTAGCAATGGCCACTGCACTTAGAAAGAATTGGAAAAAATAGATTGTTTAGCAAGGTTAGGTAAAGATGTTTTTACTAGGGGCTATGATAGAAGTTTTTAGGAGAAACCAGGTTGTTTAGCAAGGTTAAGTAAAGATGTTTTTGCTAGGGACTCTGATGTAGAAAATCTTTTTTTTAATGTACAGAACAGTTTATTTTCTTTCTGATTAATGTCCCACTAATAGTATAATAATGTAACAACTATTGACCTCATCAACTTCATTAGATGTTGAACATAATTTAGACATCGTTGAAGATATGCAGAAGGATTTGCCTAAGATATATGCTTATACTACTGAATTTTATATAACCACCTGAGAGTACTTGAATTATGATGCTTAAGAGAGTCCAGGAATCAATGCTCATGGCACCACAACGATGTCTCTATTTCCATTAAAAATGATAAAGCTGTGAGGTTCCTTGAGCATGATCATAGAGCTGGTAATCAATAACATATGAGGTTCCAATTAGAATGCTCAGCTCTCCTGTGTATGTAATTTAGCTCCACAAAATGCCTTCTAAAAGGGGCATTCTATTCCAACCTTGTTTTGCATTATAGATGCAGTGTCAAAGAAGAACCAGAAGGGACCTCGGAAGGGCTTTGCCCTGCAGACTATTGAAGCAGATGCTGAGACTTATGGCCAACACTTGGGCAGAGTGCAGGGAATCTTACGAGGGGAATAAAGGTAAAACATAATTAATAAAGAATTTAATAAAAAATAAAATGTAAAGGAAGAAAAAAACCTTAAATTACATGGTTTAAAAACTTGTACTAATTGATATATGGATAAAACTATACCCAACATCTGAGAATACAATTTTCAAAAGTACATGTTAATTGTATTGCAGGAAACATGGCAAATCTCAACATATTTCAAAGGAATAAGATCACATGGATTTTCTGAAATTAGGTAGTTATCAATAAAATAAAAGCCCCAAACTTCTAAATGTTTGAAAAATGAATGCTGCACTGAAGGTCATAAACTGTGCATCCTGGGAGAGCCTGCATGTTGAAAATGAAGTCAGCGGTAAAGTTATAACCCTAAAGTGAGCACTACAGAGTCAAGAGGAAAGTTATTGAGTTCAGAAGCGATATCAAGACATGAAAAAATAAACACAGGGAATCCCACACCCATGTTAAATAGGAAGGTAATAAATGAAAGAACAAATACTAGAAATACCTTTAACAAGCATCAAACCAAAACAGGCAATAAAGTCAAATGTTGGTATTTCTTTCAATTTTCTTAAAAAACAAAAACAAAGACCAGCAATAGGTAACTCCATCGCAGAAGTGACACAAGAGAGAAAGGAATGCCACATATGACTGAGTCTGTGGCCATGGAGCCTGCTGTGTAGGCGGGCCTCCACCAGCCAGCTGAAGCTTTTCGGGAAAAGACAGTCTCTTCAGATAGCCAGAATTCTGCCTGCAGAATGCCTTCAGAGACATTATAAAGTACAACAGGAAAAAGGTTTTGCCTATTGAGTTGTTATATGATGTTGTGGTAACTATATAACACAAAATGTAATAGTGTTATGTGTATCAGACAGATTGAATTCATAATTTCAACCTTTTGCAAGAAAACTCTAGGTGGCTGTCAACACATGAGGAAAGCATGATACAGTGTTTACACAATCTTCCAGAGGTAGATATAGAAAATCTTACAGAACAATTTGAAGTTCAGAAAAGTACACTCTTAATAATAAAGCCAGAGACCTTTTAAAGCTTGAGAACAAAGACAATAGCCCAAAGATAGCACTGGCCTATGTGACACTCTCTAGCTGGGCTGGTGACTGAGACAATTGATTTCCTTATACTTGTTTTTGCCTTCTACTTCCTGATATGATCAAAAAAATATTAATGAGTAGATGCACACCTTAAAGATTTAAGGTAGAGATGGCTGACTGTTATTTATATAAAAGCTTAGATTTGTGAGTCTTTTAAGACTTTTATAAGATTACTTTTTACGATAATTGATTCTTTCTTTGTAACCACAAACTGCAGCCTGCCAGTAAAGAAAAGCTGGCTAAGAAACTACCCTGCTTGCTCATATTAATTCATATCAAGTTGCTTAGTTACAAATGTGTATGGGTTCTTGGAAATAACTTGTTTTTCATAGTTGTTTTTCACCCATAATATGTAAAACACCATCATATGAAGGTATTGGAAAACATGTTTTTCTTAGGTGTACTCATTGTAATCATTTATTTAAAGAAAAATAAGATGTAATTACATTGTAATTTTTATGCTGCTTGAAAGATTTTGCTTGGGTATATAAACTGTGAGAGAAAGGAT
>JAQQSO010005404.1:0-12074 GCA_028658305.1 Pachyuromys duprasi
GGGAGTCAACATTTTTATCATTTTTTTTATCCTGTCCCCGAACTTTTTGTATTGAGTATTGGCCATGTAGGCTGGCGCAGGTCCTCCGCAGTCCTCTTTCACGTGACTTGGACCAAAGATATGGCTAATCCATGGTTTCTGGGGTTTGAGAATATTCGCAGCATTCCCTTCTGGTGACAAGAAAGGGTGCTTGTCCTGGGAGCATGATTTCCTGATGGTCCTGAAGCTGGACTGGGAAGCCGTGGAGGCCAGGATATCTGCAGCAAGCAGAACCTCGGGAACACAGACTCTCGAGAACGCGCCAGTGGCACAGTCCTGCAAGATGACAGCAGTGGCCGAGGGGTGAGGTGTGCTCAGGCCTGAATCTTCTGGATCCTGAAAGAGAGTCCTAAAAGAGGACTGACTTCCGGTGGTCTGAAGAGATTCTAAATCCCTCAGACTTTCACTTTGAGGTTGACAGTTCACCATATTGAGCGCCCAGTCACAGGACTCCTCGTCCTCTGCCTCTTCCAGGTCTGTGCTACCTCTGGTGCTGGATGACTGGGATGCCACACTGCTCTCGGGAACTGACAGCCCTTGGTAGAGAGGTCTTAAAACTGCACCCTTGCTCTCCTGTGACTCACAACCATCCTGGACTAGGTTTGGACTTTTCTCTAGGTGGCGTGTCCCAGGACCACGAACCGTATCACTGTGCCAGCCTCTGCCCACAAGGCTGTGTTGTGTGGACAGGAAAGCCTCACTGTCCTGGACAGTGGAAGGGGCCTCAGAGGACCCATAGTTGTCAGTAGATGTAGTCCCTGTGGGGAAATCAGGGTGCACGGGAGGCGAGGTCTGCATACTGAAGTCTGTTTTTGTTGTCACTTCCTCTTCCGGGTCTTTCTGAAGAGATTCTCCCAGGACGACGCCCGTTTGGTCAATGGAGTCGTCTGCAGAGTCCCAGCATGTCAAAGGACGAGGCCGGGCCTGTGGAAATGGCAAAGCTACAGCCTTGGTCATGTTGAAAACATGGATGGTCTTGAGGCCTCTGAGGGGCAGGCTCCATCTGTGCCTCACCAGGCGCCTTGTGAGATGTGTTTCCAGCACCTTCTGAGTGCCAGGATCTAGGAAGGAAAGCCCATTACAAGTATTCTTGCCGGTGGCCTGAGCATTCAAGGATGGTTTCTGCTCAGTTCCCATATTTGTCTCTGAGTTTTCGGGAGGGACCAATGTGTGGTTTACAGGAATTCCATGACAAGGGTCCGCAGGCCCCTTGCTCTCATTGGTTTGCCTCCAGTTGCTGCCTAAGGGGTTTTTCAGTAATCCTTCCAGCTGGTTCTTTCCTGGCCTCACTGGCTGGGGACTTTGTGAGTCGCTTCTTGGGTGTTTCACATAGCAACTCTCCATCTCCCTCTCAGAGATGGTGTCTTGAACTTTACCTAGGGAACCTTCTGGGATCCTGTGCAGCTCTTCCCCAGATCTTCCTTGACAGTCTGTCAGATCCTTGCATGGGTCCCGCCACATCTCGCATATCTCTGGACCCTGGGATGAGACACCCTGTAGGTGCCGGCTGCTTTCATCTGCCAGGGCTGGAGCACATGAAGTCCTGTGATCATCTTCTGTCAGACCCATCCCTTGGAGTTTGTGTTGAGACTCTAGCAGATCCAGAGATGGCTGGATTTCACAGGGCCACTGTCCCTGGTGTTGGGTGAACCTCTTTTTTAAGTGTTGTTCCAGCTGCTCCCGGAGCTCAGGGTTAATGAACTCCCCTGGGAGGTGGATAACAGATCCCGGGCCCTGGGGGGACCAGATGTTAGAAGTGAGTTGATTGAAAGCTTCCCGGGACTTTTCAACCCTGGCCGGCAAAGCACCCCTACTTTCTTGGTGCTTCTTCAGCAGGTGGCAGTCCAGGTGTTGGACAGCAGGTGGGACAGATTGGGATCTTGAAGGTGTAGGGCAAGAAGCCCCGCAATCCCTAGTTGGAGGTGAATTGCATGGTAGCTTTGGCCTAAAGGATGAGCTACCGGCCTGGGTTTGGATTCCAGCCGCTGGTGGAGAACGGGACCAGGGTGAGTTTGGAGTCAAAGGTTGGGACTGGACCGAGGGCTGAAGCAAGGGCTTTGGGGAACAGCCCTGCCGGGGTACATTAGCCTGAACTTGTATGTAAGTAGAGAGTCCATTGAATAAGATGGCGGAGGGGTCTACTGGGCAGCCTGCCCTGCTGACAGTAGCCACAAGGGACTCACTGTGAAGAGAAGGGAGGCCCCAGAAAAGCTGCCTGTATTTCTGCTGCAAGTCGTTGTCTATGATATTCGGGTACAAAAGCTGCTGATGCCCTGACAACTGCTCTGCCTTGCGGTCTCTGCTCCAGAAGGGATGAGGGGTGGCGGTGGACAGCCGGCTGCTGTAGGAGTGCAGCACACCCATACAGCTCAGGTCACGGGCAGGCCTTTCCTTGCCTTTCCCCTTCCAAATGTTTAGTTCCACCCTCTTGCGAATCTGCAGTTCCAGCATCTCCTGGGCATCAGGCTTGATGAAGGAAGGTTCCCCAGCCTCTACCTGCCTGCATGTGGGGTCTGTCCAGAATGAGGTCCCATGGAGGCTGACAGAAAGATGTTCTTGCAGGGACTCAACATGTGATAAGTTGGACTGGCACCAGGTGTTGGCAGCTACCAGGTACCAGGAAGGACTGCAAACAGGCCTACTTGAATGGCCAAGGCCGGTTGGGATGGGAGGGAGGAAACCTGGCAGAGATGTGCTCTGGGAGGTCCCCAGTGGTGCTTTCCAGTCACACAGAAGCAGAGGAGGAGGACTAGGAGGAGGAGGAAACTTGTTGGCATCTTGCATAAATGAAGCAGAAGGCACAGTGTCAGGAAGAAGAGATAGAGGGGAAGGTGCATATGGTGCTGGTGAATGACATCTTCCAGGGATCAATGTCTCTGGAGGCCTAGAGGCACTCATCAATGACCGGGATGACTGTGACTCAATATAAGCCAAAGATTTCCATAGGACAGGTGACAAGATAGAATCTTCAGGCAGCAGGAATTCCTTGAGAGCAGCCGAGGAGGCTACTAGGGACAAATTGGTGGCCACAGACCCCTCTGTGGACTGCCTAGGTGGGTGGTGGGCTTTGGCAGCTTCTGGTTTAGACACTTCCCCCGAGGCAGCTCTTCTTAAGAGCTGGCAAAAGCTGATTGTGTCAACAAGCTTCCCTACCATGTTGCAGGAGACAGGATCAGAGGCAGGAACACCTGGGGCCAGGAATCTGGGCCAGCTGACTAGGGAAGGACACTTGTGGCTCATCACACCCACTGTTCCACACTCAGATCTTTACAAGACCTTGTTATCATGACTTCTAGGACTGTACTGATAGCCTACCCATTCAGAGGGCTCTTGTTCCCCAAAGCCTATGTGCTGGGGGGTTGGTGGGGCAGGGTCACATGACAGGCAATAGGAGGGAGGAACCAGAAAGAACTAGAGAGTTCTCACCTCTGCAGGAGAGAGAGCAGTAACTTGTCCTTCCGTTTCTTCCTGCTGCTGTATCTGTAACCTGGATATGGAGACCAGGTTATGGTGGGTAAAGGAGGGACCCCAGATCTTACCAGAGATGCAATGAAATGTTCCTTCAGTAGAAAGAGACAATTAAACAGGAGCTCGGGCATCCGTGAACAAGGCCACACGCCCAAATGCACTGAGAGCAAGTCACATGTGGGGCAGGGCCACGCCTTGGACCAGGCACTCCCTCTTCTACAGACCTCCTTGGGCTTCGTAATCTCCCTGTGGAGGGGAGGGGAGGAAGGTGTCTTGGAGAAGTGGAACTGATCAGGATTTGCCTCCAAATCCAGGCAGATTGGCACCACCCCTTCCCACAGCACCCCATAGCTTCATTCCAAGCACAGAACCTGGGAAGTGTCTTCAGTTGTGGGTTCCTTCCCAGGAGCCGCCTCCCCAGGATTCTGCAACTCATTTGGTGTTATCACTCAGGGGCAGGGGAGATGAGGTCACCTCACCAGGGGAAGGAAGGGGCCTACCTTTCACGGTCCTGCTTTTCTTCCTGTGCTGCCTCTTCACCACCTGACAGAGACAAAGAGTACCTGCAGCCCTGTTCACTCGTCTGCTCTGTGGGGACATATGTACTGATTCTTTTTGGAAGACCCAAATGGGGTCACTGTTCTTCTGCTCAGGAAGCAGAGGCTTAGCTCTCAACTGTCAGATGTGTCCCGAGGCCAGAGGTGACTCAAGTCCTGCTCTCTCCTTCTGGAGCTCATCACCTCGTTCACACCAGCTCAACTGAGCAATAAAAGCATGAATGTTAGATGGGGATAGAGGAGCCAGTGTCAGAACTTCTCTCAGAGTCCCCTAACCATCCTAGGACCACAGTCCCTGACCACTGAGACACAGTGCTTCTCTTTGGCATAGCAGGTCTGAGAGCAGACATCATGGCACCCACTTGCCCTCTGCCCTACCTGTCTGTTCTCAAGCGGATGGGGTTGTGGTCTCTGCTGAGATTGCCCATCAGCCACCTCCCTATTTGATTTGGAAAGTGGAGTCTATTAATAGGAGAGAGAGAAGACTATTCTCTGTTGGGTTGAGGCTATGGTGTTCTTACCTTCGCGGTGGTGGACCTTTTCTCTGGTGGAGGAGAGGGTGAGTTAAAATGGAAGAACATTAACAGGTGGAAGAGCCCCAGTCCACAAGCAAAGGCAAGGATCATGTCCATTGCCCAAGTAGTGAAGCTGGGACTCAGCCATGCAGTGTCCATGCTTTCCAGTAGAGAGAGAAGATTCTCCATCTAAATCGCTAGTTGTCCTCAGACAGCTGAGAGCCGAGAGTTCTCTCTGGGAGTTGGCATCTGGGAACAGGCTGGCATCACAGAGCCTGGTTCCCTGTCACAAAGGGCTCCTGAGTGTGGGGGAGGGGCATAGGAAAAGGAGACAGAGCAATCTATGATCATCCTGCCTCCGTCCTTCAGGCCCTCTGTCCCTCACAGCCTTTCTGGTGTCTGCTTTCAATTCCACCCGCTCACCCTGTAAGAAATAGAGTTTTGTTCATTTTCGTTTCCTCCCTACTTCCACAGACAGGCTTGTCCATGTTCTGTGGGCTTTTGACACTTCAAAATCATGCCCAGTGACATACCTCCTCCAAAAGGCCACACCTCCTAATCCTTCCCAAACAGTTCCACCAACTGGAGACCAAGCACTCAATTTTATGAGCCTTTGGGGTTTTTTCAGACCACCACCTTTCCCTTTCTGGTCGTCTATAGCCATATAGCCATATCCCAAAAGCAAAACACACTTAGTCAAACTTCAAAAGTCCCCATAGTCTTTCACAGTCTCATCACTTCCACCATCCAAAGTCTCTTTTGAGACCCAGCCTCTTAATTGTAACCCCATTAAGGGCAAAATCGCAGGTTTTATCCTACACTGGTGTAGAATACACACTCCCATTCAAAAAGGGAAGAAAGAGGGCATTCGTGAGGAAATGCTGGACCAAAGAAACTCTTTTTTTTTTAATATTTATTTTTATATCAATCACAGGTTAGGTACTTTGCATCCCAGGCGTAACCCCCTCCTGCATTCCCTCCCACTCTCCCAATCCTTCCCTCATCTCCTCCCCGCCCCCTCCAAGTCCACCAACAGGGGAGGACCTCTTCCCCTTCCATCCCACCCCAGATCATCTTGTCTCCTCAGGGCTAGCTGCAATGTCCTCCCCTGGGATCTAGCCAGGCTGTTACTCCCTGGCGTGTATGGGGGAGGGTCAAAGAGCCAGCCATCAAGTTCATGACTGAAACAGTCCCTGTTCCCCTTACTAGGGTCTTCAGTTGGACACCGAGCTACCGTGGGCCACATCTGAGCGGGGGTTCTAGGCCATATCCATACCCCGTCCTTGGTTGGAGAAACTGTCTCGTTTAAGACCCCTGTGCCCTACTCAGTTTGGTCTTTGTGAAGCTCTTGTTCTCCCCAAGTCTTACTAACTTCCCCTATTTTTATTATTATTTCCCGCCCTCTGCCGAAGGCTTGGTTGTGAGTCTTAATATCTGCTTTGATACATTGCTATAACTCTTGTCACGGCTTCATGCTGTGGCCTCTCTGTGCCTCCATGGAGGGACAGACGAACAAACAAACAAAAAAGAGTGAACTGGTCTTTCTTCTGCCAGGCTGTGGTGGCTCACAGCTTGAATCCCAGAGGCAGGTGGATCTCTGAGTGCAGGGCCTAACCTGGTCTACAGAGCCAGTATCAGGACAGCCAGGACTCCGCAGACAAACCCTGTCTCGAAAAACAAAACATAACCCCCTAAAACAATACAAATGAAACAAATAACAACAAAAACAAGAAATGAAAGAAATGAAGGTGAGGTAAAGATCCTTCCAGACAAACAAAAGCATGAGGAATGTGTGTCCACCCTGATCTCCTGAAGGAACTGGAAAGGGGAAACCTCCACGTATAATGTAATGAGTTTAACTACTCATGTCTTTAGTGTAAAGACTAAAGTAAAACTCAGAACAACAACAACAACAACAAAACAACCCCGAAATCATTACTATTTCACTGGCTCGAGACAGCCTACACAGAAAGATATAAAAGGTAAATACACATTGTACAGTTGCTCCAGCGGCCCGGGTGCTGGCCGTGCTGGGATGAGGATGCCGAGCTGGGATTCCCAG
Source organism: Pachyuromys duprasi (assembly GCA_028658305.1). NCBI lineage: Eukaryota > Metazoa > Chordata > Mammalia > Rodentia > Muridae > Pachyuromys > Pachyuromys duprasi. The sequence goes on from JAQQSO010005404.1 coordinate 6,642, forward strand.
ATCCCGTGGAAATGCCTCCTGTAAGGACAGGAGCTCCTCACAGCAAGCTCATGCTTTGTACGCCCACAGACAATATAGGAGGTGAATACATATGCGGCACAGTTTGCTTCATATCTATTTTATATATTTGATCCAATTATTGAAATATTGCTTGAAACATTGGTCTTTACAACTAAACCAGCAACTCACGTGGCAAGAAAGAAGTTGAGCTTGGCATAGTATGCACACCTGTAATTCCAGCACTCAAGACAGAGGTAGGTAGATCTTTATGAGTTCAAGGTTAGCCTGGTCTACAAAGTCCAGGACAACCAAGGTTAAGTACACAGGGAAATCCTATCTTGAAAATTACAATATCCAAACTAGAACAAAAAGCAAAAGGAAAAAAAAAAAAAGAGAGAGAGAAAGACACTGAAAACAGGATGTATGAAAACTTCACCAAATAGTTTACAGTTTGTTAAATACTTAGTCTCACTGACATCTCTTCAGCGAGCTCTGAAAATATTCCAGCATGCATCTACAGTAGACAGCCATGTGCTAACAGGCACTGCTTTCTGATACTGTATTGTGTGTCCAACTGGTGGCAGGCATCCTAGTGGACTGGAAGTGATGTGCCATGGTTGTGATTGCATTTCCCTAATGACAACTGCCGCTGATCATCTTTCCTGTACTCATTGCTCACCTGTATGTTTTCTCTCAAGAAATCACTTTTGAAATCCTTTATTCAATTTTATACTACAACATTTATAGTTTTTGTGTTGTGTCTTGCTTGAACTTTCATAGTGAGTAAATATACAACTTTCTTCAGCTTTGTTGAATTGCTCTTAGTATGTCTTGGAAGATTTCTTCTCATTTACCCCGTGTTCCTCTGTTTTGAGACGGTTATTAAAGTACTTTAGATCTTCCGCGTTTATGTTCCCTGTCTCTCAGGTTTACACTCTACCTCAGTTCCCTTCTCCTTCTTTTGTGCCACACACAATTGGCTTGGGCCAGAATTCATCTTTTAGCCATTTTTATAATATCACTCAACCATCAAATAGTTTTGAAAGGTTTATAATATATTGAAATTTAGGATATACTGAAATATCTCAGTGTCTCTTATTTATAATGCCCAACTCTTCTTTCATTAGACTACTTTTTCCTTTTCATTTACCATCCAGGCAATATCTTGAGTCCCCACTGAGAGTCTGCTTGGGAATATAAATGATCAATCAAAACTCTTTTCTTCTGAATGGTGTACTTTCCCAGGGGCCCTGCACACAAACAACATAGAATATGTGATGCCCCGTATAAGTGAGTATATACCATGGGTGCCTTCCTGCTTCTGGGATACCTCACTCAGGAAGATCCTTTTCAGTTCCCACCATTTGCCTACAAATTTCATGATTTCCTTGTTTTTAATTGTTGAGTAGTATTCCATCGTGTGAATGTACCACAGTTTCTGTATCCATTCCTCAACTGAGGGACATCTGGGTTGTCTCCAGATTCTGGCTATTACAAATAAAGCTGCTATGAACATGGTTGAGCAAATGTCCTTGTTGCGTACTTGAGCATATTTTGGATATATACCAAGGAGTGGCATAGCTGGATCTTGAGGTAGCACTATTCCTAATTGTGTGAGAAAGCGCCAGATTGATTTCCAGCAATGGAGGAGGGTACCCCTTTCTCCACATCCTCTCCAGCATGTGTTGTCACTTGCACTTTTTTTTTTAAACATAAAACATAAAATCACTTGCTCTTTTTATTTTTCTTTCTCATCTAGTTTTCATTAGGCTTTGTCTGCCATCTAGTGGAAGCTTTACAAATCACATGTAAACATTTATAAAAATCCCGTATTAGGGTTTCAAACCCATTTGTCTACAAATACAGTAACATTCTATCTTGGTTCAAAGTTGTCTAGAAATTTACTGATGTCTTTTATGTTGTCTTGTTTACTACAGTATGCATTTCAAAATGCAGCCAGTCACGTGCGTTTTTGGTCTTAACCATTAAGTGACTATCAGACACACAAAATAGGATAATCATACTAATATCTGTACACCTAAAGAAGCTAAGCAAGAAGGAGGACCCTGTGTAAGATGCTCAATCTTCACTCAGGAAGGCAAAAGGGATAGACCTCAGAGGTGGAGAAAACAGGGAACAGGACATACCACAGAGGGCCTCTAAAAGAATCTACACAGAAGAGTTTTAAATAAGGTTCTGAGACCCATAGCCAAACTTTGGGCAGAGTGCAGGGAATCTTATGAAAGAAGGAGGAGATAGAAAGTCCTGGAGGGAACAGGAGCTCCACAAGGAGAGCAACGGAACCAAAAATTCTGGGCCCAGAGTTCTTTTCTGAGACTGATACTCCAACCAAGGAGCATTCATGGAGATAACCCAGAAACCCTGCACAGATGTAGCTCATGGCAGCTCAGTCTCTCAGTGGGCTCCCTAGAAGGGGAACAGGGACTGTCTCTGACCTGAGCTCACTGGCTGTCTCTTTGATCACCTTCCCCGGAGGGGGGAGTGGGCAGCCTTACCAGGCATTGTCTTACAGAGGAAGACAATGCAGCCAGTCCTGGTAAGACCTGATTGGCTAGGGTCAGAAGGAAGGGGGGGGGGGGAGCGGCGGATGAGACAGGGCTCTAGAGCTGGGATACAAAGTGAATAAATTGTAATAAAAAATTTTAAAAAATATATGAAGTCCCAAGGAAGGCCAGAGAAGACATACAAAAGAGGAATGTGAAATTGAAGTCAGCGTGGTGGTTTTAATAAGAACGGCCTCTATAGGCTCACGTATGTGAATGCTAAGTCATCAGGGAGTGTCACTATGGAGCAGGTTTAACAGGATTGGAAGGTGTGGCCTTGACAAAGCTGTAGTGAGCTTGTTGGAGGAAGTGTGTCACTGAGGGTGGGCTTCCAAATGCCACACTCAGCCCAGCATCTCTCTCTGCCTGTGGTTCAGGATGTACAGCTCTCACATACTGCTCCAGCACCTTGCTGTATCCACCAAGCACCCTGCCGTGACGATAACGGATAAGCCTCTGAAACTGTGAGTCAGCTCCAATAAAATGCTCTCTCTTCTAAGAGTTGCCTTGGTCAATAGAACAGTGTCTCAGAAGTGTGGGGCACGTGGACCGGACCACCAGGGGAACTGGCATGCAACTCGTGAGGTAGAGCTTGTTCAAACCAGGAAATCCTCCTCCTTGAGATGGCAGGAGAAAAGCACTTCCAACCAGCTTCCCCAGGGCACGTAGGCTGGTGACCCCCAACTCTCAAGGTAGTCACAAGTAGTCCCTGTAGTCAGCACCTGTGTGCAAATACAGCAACACCAACATCCCAGCCACAGCCAATAAAATGCATTCGCGCCCAAAACCTCTCTTCACTTCCCAGGGCTCGCATAGTAGTCGTTCACCATAGAATAATGGACATAAGGTGTTTCGCTAACTACTGTCTAAGAGTTCCCGTTTCATTGGGATAGCTCTGAGCTGAGAGAGCAGTAAAGCTGAAGTCCTCAGAGAAGACCTTCTACCACTGCCACTGATAGCTGGGTCAGGATCCTGCGGACCCCGCCCACCCCAGACAACCTCATATGTGGTAGTGCCCTGACACCCTGAAGGGCAGAGTGGAACTCAGAACCAAGAAGAAACATTATAGGCACATAATTTTAGATAGGATGATCGAGAAAACCTTTCCGAGAAGCTGACAGATGGAGGTGACTGAGCTAGCCCTGAAGACATCCAGTGTAGTCGCCTGCGACCACCAATAGCAACCGACTGCACAAGGGGCTGGGAATTAAAAGAGAAGGCAGAGAACACGAAGAATGACACCAAGACAGTGCTCTAATCAAGGCGCCATCTTTATTACGAGTAAACCACTTATATAGGTTTCCAAGTAAACATATCCAAACAAAACAGGAAAATTAACGAAGCAAAACAGGAGGCTTAACAGAGCAAAACAGGAGGTTCAACTGAGCAAAACAGGAGGCTTAATTAAACAAACAGGAGGTGTCTGCTGAAAACAACAAGAACAGCAAGCCAGCATGACTTGCACGCACGTGACCATCGCAGGTCCAATGGAATGGCTATCTCAATCTACGGGATCATTTTTGTCATTTTAAAATGACATGCCCCACATTCTTCTCAGTTTCTGTGCACTCTGCAGGTAGAAGAAATAGTGGTAGAAAAGACCAAGGTTGGAGCTTTCCTTGAGTGTCCATGGAAGTGAGGAAAGCTGGCCGTGCTTGATGAGAGTGACCATAGCCAGTGAAGTAAATAGACAGGGATGATTAGAGAACCAGGTCTGTGGTCTTTTGGTTTCCCTTAAGCATTCTGCTTTCCTCAGAATGGTGTGAGAGCAGCCGGGGTTTCTAAAGAGAGCTGTGACATGTTCTGACATGCATTTTTCCAGGGAGTGTTGCCTTTTGGGTAGAAAATCCATGACTTGGAGCATTGTTAGATGCAGTATTTAAATTGTCAGAGCCTACCAGTAGAGTTGAACAGTATCTGAGTGGGGAGTGAAGATCAAAATAATTAAAACAAATCACACTACACACGGGATTGGCTCCAGAGGGTTGTCAGTAAGACTGCAGCGTGGATTTATTCCACGATTCACTTTTTATAGGCAAAGCAAAAACAAGTCACATAGATACAAAGAGAAGTTGGTGGAACTGCCAAACTTCTTTTTCTAAAACTACTTCCCTATAGCAGATATGGTCCAAGGTCACACAAACAAGCTTTAAGGAACTTGGTGAATCTTCTCTGTCTCAAGGTGAAGGCCAGGGTGAAAACATGTTTTTTGATAAATAACAAAGCAGCTTGAAAAACAAGCAGCTCTCCACATTAAATCTAGAAATGATCACTTTATAATTATTTCATATCAAATCTAGAAGTTTAATTAGTCAGGATCCATCAAGAGAGTGGCTCCACGTTTGAACGTGGAGAGAGCAATGCATAGACCTGTTCTGCATTGCATAGGTTTGTCATGGGCCCCTCTTGTGACCGGCCTCAATTGAAAATATTTTTGTAAGTGCACTTTTAATCCTAGCAATATTGCGAGCAAGCGGATCTATTCTCATGCAGCCTGCTGCTGCTGCGTGAGCTGCCTTACACATCTCCTTTGACCTAGTGGCATGCTTACACCGGTGGTAGACGGGCAGAGATCGGTGCTTATCCATCTGAAACTAAGATACATCAGGACGAGATTTCCCGAAGGACATTCAGTACTGTCTTCCAACTTAGAATAACAACAACAACAAGAAAACCAGACCCTAGTGTGCTGAGTGCTCTTTGCCTTTCTCACATGTGTGGCCTGCTGTTGTGAGCACACTATGCCACAAGCACAGATGAACCTGGTCATATCGCCTATAATGTCAGAATTGGTGGAATGAGAATAAATCCACAAGATTCAGCACTTTCAGGGGCAGCATTTTGACTACTTTGTAATCAGGTGGAGACC
>JAQQSO010005405.1:0-12074 GCA_028658305.1 Pachyuromys duprasi
AGCAGGATAGAATTAATATCCGTGAAGGATATAGATAGAGAATTTTATTGTAGTTGATAGAACATAACCTTTTATTCAATGCATAAATTCTACACCAATTGAGTAATTTTATAAAGTACAAAGACTAGAGGATGTGTGTGGGAGCCGTGGCTGCTTGCAACTGACATAGTTTGGGTGTTATCCCTGCCAAAGCTTTACACCTGCGAGCTGACAAGATTCCTCCAGTAATGTGATTGATTTAGGTTTCCTCTCCCACAGCAGCTAACACATACTTTCCACAAAGCACGTTAATTCGATTCATGATTCCTTCAGGTGGAAAAACACCTGCTGATGAAACCTGCAGATACAGGCGCTAATTTGGAATGAATCATTTGCTTGTCGGTTTATACAGGTAGAAATGGTGCGCATCAATTTTGTACATATGAAAAGCATATGTGAACAAAAAAAATCGGAGGGGCAGCTTCTCCTCTCTCGCTTCACTATGTGTGATGAATAAGTGAGCAACTTGGATCTAATTGCTAGTTTGTAAATATCATATGCTTTATTTTTGGAAAACTGTCAATGGAAGCTGGGTCTTACATGATGTTTTAAATTTTTTATTTTTAAAAATTTATGTCTTTCTTCGTGTGCCTGGGCATGAGTATGTGCATACAGGTCTGTGGAGGCCAGAAGGTCTGTTGTGGAGGCCAGAAAGGGGCATCTGATCTCCTGAAGATGGAGTTACAGGTGGTTGTGAGGTGACTGATCTTGGTGCTGAGAACTGAACTTGGGTCCTCTGCAAAAGCAGTGAGCAGTGACCCAACCACCGAATGATCTCACCAGCTCCAAAACATTATTTTTAAAAATCCATGGTTAAATGTTTGGGGAAAGTTATCTCTTGATTAGAGATTGGCAATTTAGCATTTTCTGAGCCATGGAAGAGCCATTAATTTTATTAATGCTTGGCAAGTTTTATCTTCCCAGACTACGGAATTTTTAAGTTGGAAGTTTGAGTGGAGATTAGCTGCCATTTATTAAATCTGTGGAGTTCTCCAAATTAAAGTTGGCCCTTAACTAAGTCCTAAGAGAAATTTGCCAGTGGGCAGTGAGCTTTCATTCTCTCTCCTGAGCTTGTTATATGCTTGTTCTCCTTCTGCCTATCCAGAGGAGTTCTTCCTTCTCATTTTCCAGGTTCTTGCCCTAACTGAAAACTCAATTCAAAATTCTCTTCATAATTTTCAAATATATAACACACTAACTAAAAACAGCATGTTGTGAAATTGATCTCTTTCTTCTCCTTATATTTTTACACCAGCTGGCCTTGAACTCACCAGGTAGCCAAAGAATTCTCTTGCTTCTACCTCCTAATGAATAAAATACCAGATACCTGCTTTAAAATGTAGCAGTGACTGAGTTCTTTTGACTATGTTTTGGGTGTATCACAAGTCTTTGCGGTACCTTTTAGAGTGACATATGGGTACATCACTTGAAATGTATTACTTAATTGGAGTAGCATGAACTTACTGTGGTCATTTATTGCTTTCAAGATAAACTTTTTATATGCCTGGAATGCATATGTTTGGTGCTCCCTAAAAATGGTAAATCACTGAAGACATTAACCAAAAATATTAACTGTTAACATATTAACAACAACTGCCGCATGCCTGTTTAGGGAGATTGATGCCGGCCGTTCCCCTAAGGATTGCATTTAGGAACATAAGATCTGTTAAGGGTCTGGAGTTACAGGTGTTTGTGAACCACTTGATGTAGGTGCAGGAAGTCCACCGCAGATTCTCTGAAAGAGCAGCAAGTGCTCTTAACTGCTGAGCCATCTCTCTAGACTGAGGATTGTTACACTTTCTACTTTTAGCAAGAAGAGATGTTTTTACACACACACACAATGTTACATATAACACACATATATGTGTTTGTATGGAATTTAACACCACCAAAAGAAAATTTCAGCATAGTAGAAAGGAAATTAGGCTGTCACATGCCAGCCCTGGATGTTTACTGTCTAGCTGGTGGTCTAAGCACTTCTGCTTTTGTATGATTTCCTTTGCTGTTGCTGTTCCTCCTCCTCCTCTTCCCTCCCTTCTCTCCCTTTTCCTTCTCTTTTCTTCTTCATGAGGTTGTTTTGCTTGCATGTATACGTGTGCATCGCGTGAGTGCCTGATGCCCATAGAGGACAGAGAGGACACTGAATCACCGGGAAGCGGAGTTACAGATGGTTCTGAGCCACCATGTGGGTGTGAAGTCCAACCCAGATCCTCTGCAAGAACAGCAAGTGCTCTTAACTGATGACTGAGCCTCTGTCTCTGCTTCTTTAGTATCCTAAGATTATGCATGGTATTGATTGAATGCAAAGGAAACCTGTGCTTACATGTGCGTTCTGTCTGAATCTGTTGCAGTGAGATGAACGACGGGTCTGCTTGTGCCCTAATGCCACAGGTGAATCTTGAGAGAACAAAAGCTGTTTAGCTCCTGTAGTAGAGAATCTTACAGATTTTTTTCTATCAGTAGCCGGATTCCCCTAGCGTGTGTTTGATTTTTGCTGTGGAGGTGTCTTTTGGCATTTCCTGGAAGGCATCTTGGACGCTGTGTGGGAAGACAAGCCAGGGCCGGCAGAGTTAGCACGAGAAATGTGGAGGGTGTCTTTCAGACAGCTGGAGCGCCATGTCTTCCTCACCAAAACCCAGCGCAGCTTCAGCTTCTGGGCACTGGAGTCCCGAGTCTTCTCACGAGGGATCACTAAGCCCGGGCTGAAGAGCTGCTGAGCTCTTACCTTGTTTGGCATCTTTTTAAATAATCAATTTTAAGCTAATGGTCTATGTTGGAAAATACTAGGGAAATTTTTGTAGGCTTTTCTTTGTTTAACATGCTTCTTATTTAAACTGGAAAGCTGCTCAGGAAAAAGTGAAATAATGCTTCAGAAATATTTGTGGTCCTTGATATATGGGCCAGAAATGAGAAAAGCACAGGTTTGTTCTATGTATAAAAATTAATTTTAGTATTGCATGCAAACCGAACTCTTTGATGCAGGCTATCAGGAATCACATTAAATGACTTTTCTCTTGGGATAGATAAGATAATTATATGTTCTGGGCTGTAGATCTGAAGCTATTATGAGTGTAACTGTGCTCTTTTTGTTTTGAACTCTTGGAGAATGACTTCTAGATCTGATCTTCATTCATTTTGGACATTAGATATGCTGGTGTTGCATACACGCCGAGGGCCATGAGAAGAAAGGAGTACAGTTGCTTTGAAGGAGTTTACAGTTTAATCTGGGGACATGAATATAAATGAATCAAAGGGCATAGTCTATAAGATAGTGTTAGATTATAGACCTTAAGGAATCCAGGAAAATGACATTTTGTGTCTCCATTATAATATCCTTTGGCTTACCTCTATCAGAACATGAGCTGTTACTTTCAGAATTTTTTTCAAGCCAATGAAACTTACCATCTTGATATTTTAAAGATTTATTCATTTTTATTTTATGTGTATGAGTAATTGCCTACATGTCTACATGTGTACCACTGTGTATGCAGTGCCCATGATGGTAGAGGAAGGCATTGAAGCAGGACTGGAGTTACAGATGATTGTAAGTTTCTGTTTGGGTGCTGGGAATTGAGCTGGGAACTTTGGAAGAGCAGCCAGTGCTTTTAACCACATAATCACCTCTCCAGCTTCTCCATCTTGATGGAGATAACCTAGAACCCCTGCATAGATGTAGGCCATGGCATCTCAGTCTCCAAGTGGGTTCCCTAGTAAGGGGAACAGGGACTGTCTCTGACATGGCCTCAGTGGCTGGCTCTTTGATCATGTCCTCCTGTGTGGTGGTGGTGGTGGGACAGCCTTACCAGGCCACAGAAGAAGACAATGCAGCCAGTCCTGATGAGACCTGATAGACTAAGGTCAGATGGAAGGGGAGGAGGACCTCCCCTATCAGTGGACTTGGAGAGGGGCATGGGAGGAGAAGAGGGAGGATGGGAGGGATTGGGAGGAGATGAGGAAGGGGGCTACAGCAGGAATACAAAGTGAACAAATTGTAATAAATATAAAATGCACAAACGATTGAAAATACCAAAAAGTAAGAGTTTCTGTTCTTAAATTTACTTTCTAGTGTCTATGGTGTTACTGCTCCAGATTCACTTGAAGTGAATTTCTCTAAAACAGAGGCTGAAAGGACCAGGTTAATGAAATATTTGTTCACATTAAATAACGCGTGGGTTGGATTTGAAGACAAGATGGAAGGTGTAAATCTTTGTTCCCCTCTCTTTTTCTTTCTTTCTATCTTTTGTCCTCCGCCCAGGTTCTGTATATCCTAGCTTAGTCACCATGTAGCCAGAGATGACTTTTTTTCAATTTTACTTTCTTTTTTTTTATAATTTATTCACTTTACAACCCAAGTGTACTCCCTTTCTCATCTCCTTCTGGTCCCACCCTCCTTCCTTCTTCCCCCTCTTTCCCTCCCCTATTCCTCAGAGAGGGGAAGCTCTCCTCCCTACTATCTGACACTAGCCTATCAAGTCTCATTAGGACTACCCGCATCCTGGTCTTCTGTGGCCTAGCAAGACGCCTCCCCCCCTTGCCCTCCATCACACACACACTAGGGGGAAGTGATCAAAGAGCAGGCAACAGAGTTGATGTGAGAGACAACCCATGCTCCCCTTACTAGGGAATCCACATGGAGACTGTGTTGCCTATTGGTTGCATCTGAACAGGGGATCTAGGTCCCTGCATCAGCCTCTGCAGGACCCCCTTGGTTCAGATTTGTTGGCTCTGTTGGTCTTCTTATGAAGCTCCTTTCCCCTCTGGGTCATTCTATCACACACTCATCCATAAGACTTCCTGAACTCTGCCCAAAGTTTGGCTGTGAGTCTGAGCATCTGCTCAGATCCCCTGTTGGGTGGAGTATTTCAGAGGACATCTATGGTAGGCTCCCATCCTGTTCCCTCTCTTCAGCTGCTTTTGGTGTCTATTCTGTTTGCCCTTCTGAATGAGAATTAAGCATGCTCTAATTAATAAATGAGACCTCATGAAACTAAAAAGCTTCTGTAAAGCAAAGGACACTGTCAACAAGACAAAATGAGAGTGTACAAATTGGGGAAAGATCTTCATTAACCCTACACCTGACAGAGGGCTAATATATAAAGAACTCAAGAAATTAAACTATAACAAACCAAATAATCCAATTAAGAAATGGGGTACAGAACTAAACAGAGACTTCTCAACAGAGGAATATTGAATGGCAGAGAAACATTTAAAGAAACGCTCATCATCCTTATTCATAAGGGAAATGCAAATCAAAATGATTCTGAGAGTCCATCTTACTGCCATCAGAATGGCTAAGATCAAAAACTCAAGTGACAGCACATGCTGATGAGGATGTGGAGAAAGGGGAACCCTCCTCCACATTTTCCATGATAATATCACATGGGATATGCAAACTTGTACAACTACCTTGGAAATCAATCTGGCACTTTCTTAGAAAAGTAGGAAGAGTGCTACCTCAAGATCCAGCTATACCACTCTTAGGCATATACCCGAAAGATGTTCCACCATTCAACAAGGACAGTTATTCAACTATGTTCATGGCAGTTTTATTCATAATAGCAAGAAACTTGAAAAAACCTAGATGTCCCTCAACCGAGGAGTGGATACAGAAACTGTGGTACATTTATACAATGGAATACTACTCAATTACTAAAAACAAGGAAATCATGAAATTTGCAGGTGAATGGATGGAACTAGAAAAGATCGTCCTGAGTGAGGCAACCCAGAACCAGAAGGACACATGGAATATATTTCTTTATAAGCAGATATTAGTCTTATAATATAGGCTAACCTATATATAGTCTTATAATATAGGCTAACCTTTAGATCTAAAGAAGCTAAAAAACAAGGAGGACCCTAGGGAGTGTGCTTAGTTCTCAGAAATCACTTTGAATTCCTGATCTTCCTCCAGAGTTATGGGCTTACTAACATATGCTACCGCATCGGGCAGAGAACATGTCTTCTAGGCTGCCATTCTTTTCCAGTATGTTAGAGATTTAAAACCACAGCCCAGGATATTGGGAGGATTGAAAACAAGCAGAAGGCAGTAAATGAAGCTTTGTTAATTAACTTGTCAGCAGATGTTCATGGCTTCACATACTTGTGATATCGTCATGGAAAAAATGATAGTGTCCACGGTGTTAAGGTGTTTGTGCTCTCATGTGGCATATAAAAATGTAAACATGATTGATTTGAAACAGTGATGATGATAGGGATGAATTGTCTATACTGGTACAGTGTTGGAGGAAGGTTGCTCTAGACTGTATTCCAGCCGAGACATCATGTTAGTGGCGACCTAGTACTCCTGTGATATGGGGCATGTTTCTCAGAGACAAAGGATCCTCATTAGGGGCTCAGGGATAAAAGGGAATTTGAAAAATTTAAAGGGAATAGTGAAAGTGATTGTGATTATTTACATCTGTGATGAGGTAGAGGCCACCGTAAGCTGTTTTATCAACCTATATCAATATCAATAGGGCATAGTGAGGAGTAGAGTATCAGTACCAATAAAATTGTATTTACATTGAACATTTAAAATTTTGGTTTTTGTTTTATGTGTGTATGTTTTGCCTGCATGGGTGGATGTGAACCATGGGTGTGCCAGCATAGACTATGGCCACCTGCAGCCTTATAGTGTCTACACCAGACACCTACCATGCAGGTCATGATTTCACATTTCAACCCTTAGCACCATGAGAATAAATTTCGGTTATTTATTACCTGTCACCAAGTCCATGGTACTTTGTTATGCAAGACAGCTGAACTTCATTAACTCATTCGCACCTTAAAATTTCACAACCGTTTATTCAAATATCAATTCATTTCATAAAAGGAGTAGCCATAGTATGAAAAAGTCACGAGCCCGTGGGGACGCCTCACATTCAAACCACAACACAGAGATTCAACAAATTAGGAAAGAAAAAGCTGTTTTGAAGAAGCCTGGGATTGAAGCCAATCCTTGAGGCTGGTGGTAAAATTGGAGTGGCATCAGCAACCAGGGGCAAGAGACTGACAAAGGATGGATGGAAGGGTTTTCTGGCAGTTTTGAAGTGCTGGTTGAGGATGTAAATTGTAGAGTTGATGTGGGCCAATGGGCGAGCAGGTGGCTTTCTCTGTGAAGTGTTGCTGTCTGCAGGAGGCCAGTGTTGGCAAGATCCCCAGGGAAGAAAATACCAAAGAACATTATAGATGCCAAGTGGCACAAGGAAGAAGTGAAGATAAGAAGAGCTGAGCAATTAAGACAGTACCCATCAGACTAAGATATTCTGAGATTGAAAAATCAGCACATGCTAAAAACGGAACAAAACAAAAGACAACAACAAAAATAAAACAAAAACAAAACCATCAGAAAATTAAAGAACTTTCGTTTTTGGAATTTCCCTTTCATTTTAATGTATTCTAAAAATATAAAGCAGGTTTATTAGTTATAGTTAAGCTGCAAGGGACAATGGAAGCCCAGGACGACTCAAGCCAGGCTCCCAGGCTCAGAAAGCCACCAGGTGAAGACACAGCCTTTCTGTCCAGCCACAGGCAGAAAGCACAAGACTAGATTTTCCTAGACTGAATGAGGAGGGCAACAGAGGTGCAGACTAATGACTTCTCAGGTTCTGGGCAGAGTTCCGGGTGTGTCACCAGGTCCTCTAGCATGCCTTAGTCAATCTGTGAGCTTACTAGAGTTGCTTACAGGACCACGGGTTGAGAGGTTGCTCAGAGGCAATGGAATCCAAGGAAAATCCACCTCCCCAAAGCTCTGGAGCTCCCCGCACAACCTGTAGGCAGCTGGGAAACTGAAGAGATTCTGCTCCCTACAAACTGAAGTGTTTACTTCTCCTTTCCTATCTCCTGCTCGCTTCCTCTCCTTTCCTTTCTCCTCCTCCCTCCCTCTTCTTTCTCTTTCCTCCTCTCTCCTTCTCCCCTCCTTTATTTCATCTGCTTTCTTCTCTCTTTTTAGTGCAGGGACTGAACTCAGTGTCTTTGAGTGCTAAGTGTATACTCTCCCATTGAGAGCCACACCCCAGATCTTGAACGACCCTTTCCTTTTATTTCCCCCTCTCTACTCTCTTTTCCTTTTTATCTTTCATTTGAAAACTAAGATTTAAGCCCAGGGCCTTGTAAGGTCTAAGCAAGTCATCAACCAATAAGCTGCACTCAAGGTTCTTGGATTTTCTTGAGTTTATTCCAGTTTAAGTAAATAAACAATGTTTTGTTTGTTTGTTTGTTTTAAAATGAGGATTCTGACTTTCAGGGATGGGGGGGGCGGTTCTCCAAGGACTGACCATTATGATGTTATTGTTAGTGATTCAAATAGAGCAAGCATAAATGTAATTATGTGTTTTATGAAATGAAAATAAAATTCCTGTTGAATCTTAAGTCTTAAAGTGTCTGAAAATTTGGACTAGAAGGTAAAAGATACAGCTAGTAGAAGATTTTTTTCATTCATTTGTTTTCAAGACAGGGTTTCTCTGTGTAGCCTTGACTGTTCTGGAATTCATTCTGTAGACCAGTATGGCCTCACACTCAGAGATCCACCTACCTGCCTCTCCTTCATGAGTTCTGGGATTAAAGGCTTGGGCTACCACTGCCCAGTTTATAATTTTTCGAAGCAATGCAAAGTGCTTGACTTCTAGAGGCTGCCTCTATGTGAGCTGATTAAAAAAAGAAACCAGAATATTAAAGCATAGCTTTTATCCCACAAACAGGAATAGAGGAAGAGTGTGGGAAACTCATGAAGGAAGTGACAAGATACAGTAAAAGAGTGAGCACCCAAAAAGATGCATGGGACAGAAAAGTAAGCAGTACAATTCCCGTGTGTGTGTGTGGGGGGGGCACTGCTGAGTTCAGATACTGAAATAGGCAAAATGGTAGATGAGAAATTAAAACATTTTTTGGAAAACATGATCAGTGACTTCGAAAAGGACACAAGCAAGCAGATGAGTAGTTTAGGGTCTGAAGAAGAAAGTCAACAACACAGAGTGAAAAATGAGCAAAGTGGGAGAGAAAATCAGTAATAAACAAAAAACAGTCAGTAACAAGGAAGAAAGACTCAGCAAGGAAATTGAAAATTTGAGAAAAAAAAAACCCACACAAAAAGAAAAATTCCTATTGAACCAAGTAAAGAACACAGTGTAAAGCATCACCAATAGACTAAGCCAAGCTGAAGACAGGGGTGGGGGCAAGGTTGATGAAATATTATTAAGTGCTCTTAATTACCCTGTGTGGTGGTTGATCACTGGATAGGTTTGTTTATGGTGCCATCAATGAAAGAGCAGATGTGGAATATCTCCGAAGCTGGCTCCAACTCTGACATGTTCTACACGTCCTTGTTTGTTGGAGCCCAGCTGTGCCAAGGAGTTTCCACCCTAGATGTCTTGCCAAGTGGCTTCCTTTTCTGTGCCTCTGTTTCTCTTATCACATTTTCAGAGCTGGTGTGAAAACCTTACCCCAGATTCACATCCACAAAGTAATGATGCTGTTTGTGCAAGAATAAAGAGGTATGGACTTGGAGGGCTGGGAAGACGGTTTGGTGGATGAATAGTTTGCTATCGTAAGCTTCAGTACTGACCTTGGATCCATCACTGCTCTGTCACTGATATTCCACATGAGACAGCAGAAGGAACACAGCGGACCGCCCTCCCTGCAGCACTCTGGAGTGAGACTGAATGGATTGGTGGGATTCCTGGGGCAAGCTGGCTAGACAGGCTAGCCAAATTAGTCAGTTCTGTGTGCAACAGAACAAGGTGTGACTGAGGAAGATGCCACGTATCAACCCCAAACTTTCACAAGCATGCAGACACACGTGTACCTGCAGACATGTGAGCACACGCACGTGAACAAGCACACACATACACACATCCTATTTACATATCATATGGCTTCCTCTTCCAGCTGTGAAAAGCTGATTATACCCTTTAAATATATAATATTCATGTATTATCAACTTGATATGAGCTAGATTTATCTGAGAAGAGGAAATTGAATTGAGAAAATACCTCCATTATGTTGTCTGTAGGCTAATTTGTGAGGCATTGTCTTGATTAATGATTGATAGGGGAGGACCCAGTCCACCGTGAGTGATGCCATCCCTGGGCAGGTGGTCCTGGTGTGTACAAGAAAGCAGGCTGACCAAGCCATGAGGAACAGGTGGTGCTCCTCCATAGCCTCGGCTTCAGCTCCTGCCTCCAGGTTCCCACCTTGAATTCCCGCCCTGACTTCCTTCATTGATAAACTGATACCTAGAAATATAAGATGAAGTAAACTCTTTCCTCATCAACTTCCTTTTGGTCATGGTGTTTTATCACGGTGATAGAAACCCAGCTGAGACAGGTATTCTCCATGAAACAGAAGAAGAAAGGAGAACAGCAGATTGCTTTCTCTGCAGCACTCTGCTGTTGGTTTGAATGGCCCATCGGACATCATGATGAAGTGTTACTAATAAGGAAAAGTATCTTCCTTTCATAAGCAAGGTTACTGATAAAGTACATCACTTACTGTAATCGTTTTTTCCCCTTTGTTTTTGTTTTTATTTTGACCTAGATGAAGTCCCTCCTGAGTTTGAGATACAGGCACCATCAGTTAGATTGTCAAATTGCCATTTTTCTTTTCAGACTGGATTTTTAAAATCAGGCAAAAAGTCAGTAGAAGAAAAGTTGGAGCAGCATGTCCCCAGTGAGCTGTTCCTTGTGCTACACATGGAAAATTAAAAGTTGAGTGAATCTCCAAGTGAAGAAATAGCACACGGGGTCAAATTAATACAATGTGGTGAGCGTGTATGATTCATGCTGTTGAGCTTCATCATGACCAGCAGGGAATAAATAGGCAGCTGCTAAAGTTGACAGCAAATAAGAACATGGTAGAATGTTCCAGAGTCAAGGCCTTATTAAATAACTGATAACCAGGTTGTAACCATTTGTTGCTTGTTAGAGTCAAAGACTGGCCCTGGCAGACCTATGAAGCTAGGCCCATTTATTTATTTATTTATTTATTTATTTATTTATTTATTTATTTATTTATTTATTTATTTATTTATTCATTCATTCATTTATTTATTCATTATTGTTTTTTTTGTGTGTGTGTTTTGTTTTTCTTTTTTTTGGATTGGGAACTCATTGTTACTTGAATTCCAGCAAGTTGCAATCAGTCTTGTAATACACAGAGGGGTAGTATTCTTACTGACTCAGGTTTAGGCCAGGAATGTCCATAGGAGCCTCAATGACAGCAGCTGCACTGCTGTCCAGACGAAGGTGTGGGAAGTGTTACATGAATTGTGTGAACAGCAACCTGTTTTAAATAGGTCAATTAAAGATAAAGGTTTGGCTAGAAGGATGGCTCAGTCGGTAACACGCTTGCCTTGCAGGCCCTGAGTTCAGCCCTCAACATTCATATAAAAATATCGGAATGGTGGTGTTTGTAACCTCAGTACTGGGGAGGCACAGATTCCTGATGCTCATTGGACAGTCAGTCTGGCCTAACTGATGAGCTCCAGGCAAATGAGAGATGCTGTTTCAAAGGAGGTAGACAGTGTTCTTTAGGATCACACTTGCAGTTGTCCTTTGAATTACACATTGTCTTCTTATGTACACACAAATACACACACACACACACACATACAGAGAGATAGAGAGAGAAAGAGAGAGAAGATTAGCTCTCTCCTCATATGAGAAACAAATAGAAGAGATACAGATAACAGTGTAATTTATTACTACTTATCCAATTAAAAATGGGGTACAGAGCTAAACAGAATGCTCAACAGAGGAATATATATATATATATGTATGTATATATATATATTTATTTTTATATCAATCACAGGTTAGGTACTTTGCATCCCAGGCATAGCCACCTCCTCATTCCCTCCCACCCTCCCACTCCCTCCCTCATCTCCCTCCTCCCTGCCCCCTCCAAGTCCACCAACAGGGGAGGACCTCCTCCCCTTCCATCCAACCCCAGCTCATCCTGTCTCCTCAGGGCAGGCTGCAATGTCCTCCTCTGGGATCTAGCCAGTCTGTCACTCCCCGGCATGTATGGGGGAGGATCAA
>JAQQSO010005406.1:0-12073 GCA_028658305.1 Pachyuromys duprasi
TCAAAATGGCTAAGGAAAGAAGAGATGAGTGCTTATGTTGTGATTTACAACAAGAAGTCAAAGAGAAGAAACATTGAGAATTGTGCAAGTCTTTTAAATCCTCAAAGCCTGCCCCTAGCAACACATCTCCTCCAAGAAACCACACCACCAATCCTTCCTAAATAGTTCCACAAACTGTGGTCCAACTATTCAAATATATGAGCCTATAAGGTCTATTCTCATTCAAATAATCATGTTCCACTCTCTAGCCATCACAGGCTTCTGGCTATACCATAATTAATGATGCATTTAGTCCAAGTTTAAAATTTCCCATTCTTTCATTCTAACACTGTTTGAAAGTTCAAAATACAAAGTCTGTTTGAGACTCAAGATAATCTCTTAAATGTGAGTCCCTCTAAAATAAAATAAAATAAAACATACATACTTATAACATACAATGGCACAAAATATACATTACCTTTTCAAAATGGAGGAACTGGGAATAATGAGGAAACACTGGACCAAAGTAAGGCTGAAAACCAGTAGCAAAGACCCCAAGTCCTATAGCATCATGTCAGATGTCAATGGTCTTAGATGGCTCCTCCCTTCCAGTTTTGCTTTCCACAACATACTTCTCTCTGTTTGGCTATTCCTATTTATTGTATGCATCTATCCTTTGCTGATATAGCTTGGTTCTGGCATCTCAAACATCTGGCATACCAAAGCAATCTAGGCTTCCATTCCATAACTTTATGTTATGACTTCTTATGGCCTCTATTCAGGAATTCCCCTTTCTCATATCTTTCCTCTGTGGTTTTCCTTAATTTCTAATATTCTACTCATGTATTATTCATGCTTATAAAGCCAGAATCTCCTGGATAACACTGCCAAGTTTGACTACCAAATCAGAGTGAGTCCTAGAATCCTTGAATCACATTTTTAGCCAGGATGATTTTTTAATGTTGTTTAATAGCAGGAAATTCCTTAAGCTTTCTTTCTTTTCGCAAGTTGGAAGCTTATGTAGATGGGATTTTGAACTACGGACAAGTTTCCCTTTATTTCACATCTTATTTGGCATCTTTTAAGCTTCACATCTTTACCTTCACAGTCCACAATATTAAACTTCCTGATACTCTTTTTCTCTTTAAACTGTAGGTTTTGTATTTTTAATTTCTCTTATGCAGTTCTACCATGATAAAGAACATGTGGTCTGTCTCTGACATGAATTCAGTGGCCTATCCTTGGTTCAACTGCCCCTGGGGACAGGCTACAGAGGAAGCTGATGCAGCCAGTCTTGATGAGATCAGATAAGCTAGGGTCAGATAGAGGAGGAGGTCCTCCCATTTCAGGGAACTAGGGAAAGGGTATAGGGGGAGAAGATGGAGAGTCGGTGGGACTGGGAGGAGACAAGGGAGGGGGCTGCAGCGGGGACACAAATTGAATAAATTGTAATAAATAAATATATAAGAAAAATTAAATTAAAAACTGTTTCTTTTATCTTTTGCTCCTTATTCCATCCCAACTCCTTCCATCACCCCAACTCCACGTAGGAGAGAGGAAGGGTTAGTGGCAGAGTGGGTGCTGTTCTTTCTTAGCTGCTACATGCTGGTTAGGATTGTAGGATTCCTTAGAACCAGTTAAATACTTCTTTCAGTAGATCTCCAACTTCTTGTTTCACAACAGCAATGAGGAGCAGCAAGGGGGAAGCAAGAGCAGCAGCATTGTTCTTTCTCTCCTTTTTTCCTCACACTCTCTGGATTTTGGCATTTATTCTATCTACAGAGACCTCAGATTTAAAGTATCTGCAGTTTGTATAGACCTCCTCTCAGAGCCCACATGAGGCAAATAGTCTGTTGCTGTGGACCATCTGAATTAGTCCCACATCCCAAAACTAGGACCAAAACAAAAGCATGTTTATATCCACTACAAAATTATAGCAAACTTCCCCCTCAATTATTTTTAGGGGTCCAGTATGCCCTGCCTGATTGTTAGTTACAGAGCTATATCCTTATTACTAAGGTTAGTGTTTCACAGAACTTTAAGAAATCCATTTTATCTATAACACCTATTAGATTAGAAGATAGGGCATATAGAAAAATCTAAATATGATTTTTGAATAAAGTAATGCAGGAATCAATGATACATACAAAGTCAGTTCTCTCTGCTACAGAAATTTTGTACTTTAAAATATTTTGACAATTACTTGTTGCCATGGAAACGAAAGTGGTGGCCATAGTTCCAAGCACAGTGAGAAATATTTGTAAGTAGTCATGGAATTTTTTAAAAAGCCACAAATATAACTGTAATTGTGCTCTGACCCAGGCTAGAAAAAAACGAGATCATCCAGGGTCATGGAGTTATGATCTTTGGGGGCTTTTTTTAACTATCAGAAAAATAAATTCAACGGTTATTTTCTAATGAGCACAAGCCTTGAAAGACTTTGCATTTTCCTCATTTTGGTTTGAAAAAAAAAGACACTCAGATTCTAATTTTTCCTTCTAAAGTCCTCCTGGAAACTCATGAAACCCACAAATGTTGGCAATCTAAACAAATATCCTTGATTGAAATTTTCCTTCCTGCACACTCATTGAGGATTATGTATTTATAGGCTTTTGATAACATAATCTGCATAACCTTGAGGAGTCTCTTCATCTCCTAGCTGATTAAAATTATTTTTCACAGCTCCTAAAGCAAGACATAATTCCATGGTATGGTTATGTGTATTTAAAAGGAGAAGTATCCTTTATGTGCCCCATTAAGTCATTTATGAAATTGTTTTAGTGTAATGACATTCGGCCTTCTCTTTAATATACATCAATTGCCTTATCTTGACAGACAAACTAATGGTTCCATCAATTACCTTACAGTACAATTAAAAACATCTATTTGATGAAGAACTACAAAAGAAATCAAAGTTTTCAATAGTGTGCCAGAATAGAGTCAGAAACAGAGCACGATTATATCACCTTTTTGATGGGTTTTAAAGACATATTTAGAGATATTGATACACTATAAACATTTATGAGGCTAACATCTCCAAATAAATAACACAATATGTAATAGAAGATTGTATGAATTATGTTTGAATTGTGGTAACAGTCTAAGCCTTGAAGGAAATGGTCACAATATTCCATATTTCCATAGCAAAGAAATGTTTGGATAAGAAACATACTGTTACACATTGATGGCATTCATACAGCAAGTGTTCCTTTAAAAACAAAGAATTTCTAATTATAGTATGTTTTTATTGTGTGAAATATTGGCATTGCAGCAGAGTAATGTATTTTAAGTTTACTCAAAACTTTTAATATGGTATAGGGATTTATATTTCAGACTTCAATTCCTGTTTTCTCTCTTTTATTTTCTGAATCTTTACTCTTTATATCCACTGTTTCTAAAAAGAAACTAAATTAGAAGAAACAATTTCCAGTGTGTCATTTTCTTAAATCATCCATCCAATATCTTTTCTTTAAATCTACATGCTTCTAATAATGTTTTACTGTTTCTACATAACTCTTTCTAAAACCTTTTGCCATGTGAATTATGGTCTGAATGTTATAAAAATTATAACTGCACCCCTTGTATGTCCAACTTAGCCAGAAATGTCTTTTTCCAAAGACTTTTCGCTTAATGTCTATGGTCTACATTTAATAAATGCCAATTGCCACTGTTGGTTACAATTCCGTAGGAATACTTTCCATGTGTTTGCAACTAGATGATGAATTATTTATGGGCAATATGTATCATAAGTAAAGCTTGGGCTCCAGCATCAGGCAAGTTTCAGATCAAACCCTTGGCCTTTTATTTGACTTTCTATGTGAACTTGAATAAGTAACTTCACAATTAAAGGGTATGCAAAGTTTTTAAGAATCTTAGGAAATAGAGTACTACTCTGAAGTAAACTTTTCTATAGATGAGAGGGCCATTGAACACATGAATTATCAGTGGATGTGACAACATAATTATATCCTGCACAGAAACAAGCATTGATAGTGAGGGAATAATAAAGTCCCACCCCTAGATGAGGAGATAGGGGCCATTGATGGCTCCTGGTGAAGGGAGAATCAGTGTTCTCTGCTGATAGAGCCACTGTTAGGTTACCTATGTTCCAGTGGATGCCACTACATTTGTGAACACACAGAAAACATTAAAAGGATTTAGTCAGTGGCTTTAAAAAAGAGTAAATTAAGTAAGAAGAAAAAACTGGTAAAGTTACATCAAGGTTGGAAGGGACAGTGGGAATAGATTTGATTAAAACACAGTATATTCATGCATGAAATTATTAACAATAAAAATATTACATTAGTGAATATGTCATATTTATTATACCCACCAACAGTATTTATAATTCTGTTGTACAGGAAGATGAAAAACCATTGAAATTTGAGGATGGTCAAATAATTGTCACATTTCAGTGAATCCTTCAATATTAGTGCTATAAAATTCATCTGGTTTAAAGCATGTGTATATCTCAATTTTTAATTTAGAAAAATTGAGTTTTATTCTCAATTTTCTAAAATCAGTTATGAATCAGACTCTCTCAGAAGAGTTACAATAAACAAATGGCATCAGGTTTCCTAGTACTGAGAGATATTGCAATAACAATCAATGCCTTTACAGAAAGAAAATAGAGACATCCTCTTGGATGAGTTTGACAAATAGCAAGGCAAACTTGGAATTTCCCACTTCTCCTTTGTGACTCCTGATTTTAGTTTGTAGTTGCTGGCCTATGTGTAATCTGTCTGTTGTATACACCTGATCTGTACCTGTTACTAGTCTGTTCTAGTGTCCCTAACAAGTTATATTGCAAAACAGAAAACACAATATGAAAAAAACCAAAGATATTCTGAACAGAAATCATTTTTCTTTTTGATAATTAATGTAGTTTTAAAATTACAGTTTATTAATTTTGCATCCTAGCTGTAGCCCCCTCTCTCACCCCACACAATCCCACTCTCCATCCCTTTTCTCCTCCCATCACCCTTCCCTAGTCCACTGATATGGGCAGTCTTCCTTCCCTTCCATGTGACCCTAGTATATCAGGTATCAACAGGTGTGGCTGCATTGTCCTCTGTGGCCTGGTAAGGCTGCTCCCCACCTCAGGGGGGCATGATAAAAGAGCCAGACACTGAATTCATGTCAGGAACAGCCCCTGTTCCCCTTATTAGGGAACTCATTTGGAGATTTAGCTTCCTATGAGCTACATATGAGCAGGGGGTCTAGGTCCTCTCTGTGCATGCTCCTTGGTTGATGCATCAGTCTCTGAAGGCATGCCTGGACTCAGATATGTTGGCTTTGTTGGTCTCCTTGTGTATCTCCTGTCCCCTCTGGGTCCTCTATTCCCTCATTCTTCTATAAGACTCCCTGTACTCTGCCCAAAGTTTGCCTATGAGTCTCAGCATCTGCTTCCAAACCCTGCAGGGTAGAGTCTTTCAGAGGCCCTTTGTGGTAGGCTCCTGTCCTGTTCCTTGTTTTTTTCCCTCTTCTCATGCTCATCCCATTTGCCTTTCTGGAGGAGGATTGATCATCTTACCTAGGGCACTCCTTCTTACTTAGCTTCTTTAGGTGTACAGATTTTAGTATGTTTATCCTATATTTTATTTCTAATATCCACTTATATGGAAACATATACCATGTGTGTCTTTCTGCTCCTGGGATACCTCACTCAGGATGATATCTTGTAGTAACTACCATTTGCCTAAAGATTTCATGATTTCCTTGTTTTTAATTTCTGAGTAGTATTCCATTGTGTACGTGTACCACAATTTCTGCATCCATTCCTCAGTTGATGGACATAAGGGTGGTTTCCAGATTCTGGCTATTACAAATAAAGCTGCTATGAACATGGTTGAGTAAATGTACTTGTAGTATACTTGAGCGTATTTCAGAAACACATGCCTAAGAGTGGTATAGCTACATCTTGAGTTAGCACTATTCCTAATTTTCTGAGAAAGTGCCAGATTGATGTGCAAAGTAGTTGTCCAAGTTGTACATTCCCACCAGCAATGGAAAAGGGTTCCCCTTTCTCCACAGTCTCTCCAGGATGTATTGTCACTTGAGTTTTTGATTTAGCCATTCCAATGGATGTAAGGTGTAATCTCAGGATCGTTTTGATTTGCATTTCCTTAATGACTTAGGAACTGAGCATTTCTTTAAGTGTTTCTCTACCAATTGATATTACTCTATTGATAATTCTCTTTTTAGTTCTGTACCCCATTTTTTTAGTTGGATTATTTGATTTGTTGCTTTTTTAATTTTTTGAGTTCTTTATGTATTCTGGACATTATCACTGTGTCAGATATAGGATTTGTGAAGACCGTTTTCCAGTCTGTAGACTGTCATTTTGTTCTAATGACTAAGTGTCCTTGGCTTTACAGAAGTTTTTCAGTTTCATGAGGTCCCCTTTATTGATTGTTGATCTTAGAGCCTATGTTGTTAGTATTCTTATCAGGAAGTTGTCTTCTCAACAATGTTAGTAGCAACTTTATTCGTAATAGCCCGAATCTGGAAACACCCAGATGTCCATCAACTGAGGAATCGATGCAGAAATTTTGGTACATTTACACAGTGTAATACTACTCAGCTTTCAAAAACAAGGAAACCAAGAAATTTATAGGCAAATGGTGGAAACTAGGAAAGATTATCCAGAGAGAGGTATTCCAGAAGCAGAAAGACACACAGGGCATATACTCACTTATAAGTGGGTATTAGACATATAATATAGGATAAAAATACTAAAATCTATATACCTAAAGAAACTAAGCAAGAACGAGGACCTTGGGTAAGAAGATTTATTCTCACACAGAAAAGCAAACAGGATGGACATCAGAAGAGGGCAGAAACAGGGAACAGAATAGGAGCCTACCACAGAGGGCCTCTGAAAGACCCTGCCCAGCACAATATTAAAGCAGGTGCAGAGACTCATAGCCAAACTTTGGGCAAAGTGCAGGGAATCTTATGAAATAAGTGGGAGATAGAAAGACCTGCAGGGGACAGAAGTTCCACAAGGAGAGCAACAGAACTAAAAAATATGGGCAAAGTGATCTTATGTGAGACTGATACCCCAACCAAGGATCATGCATGGAACCTAGATCCCCTGAACAGATGTAGCCTATGGCAGCTCATTATCCAAGTGTGTTCCCTAGTAATGGGAACAGGGGCTGTCTCTGACATGAACTCAGTGGCTGGCTCTTTGATCACCTCCTCTTGAGAGGGGAGCAGCCTTACCAGGCCACAGAGGAAGACAATGCAGCCAGTCCTGATGAGACCTGATAGGTTAGGATCAGACGGAAGGGGAGGAGGACCTCCCCTATCAGTGAACTTGGGGAGGGGTATGTGGGGAGATGAGGGAGGGAAGGTGGCATTGGGAGGGGGCAAGGGAAGGGACCATAGCTGGAATACAATGTGAATAAACTGAAATTAATAAAAAAATAAATACAACTAAAAATAAATAAATAAGAATACATTTTTTAAAAAGAAAGGAGGAAGCACTTAATTGCCAAGCATTCCTTGCCAAATGCTTATTTAGGGACATGTGATGGGTCTTAGTTGTCACAAGAAAGAACTTGGTGTGAGTCATTGTTTTTTTCTCTTTCATGTCATCTTAGGCAATTATATTTCTTTTCATCTACAAAGGGAATCACTTTGCTTGAATAAAGGAAGAATTGGCATTTTATCTAAGCAGTCAAGTTAGGTGCTACAAAGCACTTTCATTATAATGGAGTTCTACAGTGTATCTATATGTGGCCCTTCTGCTGCTGATGGTGACTCACATTAGGACATAGACAAGAGGTCATTACTGAGTATATCTTCCCAACTTAGTTCCTATAAAACAAGCAGAATATAGGAATGGAGTTCAGTAGTAGAGCATTTGTCCAGCATTCACAATGCCCTGGCCTCTAGCCACAGCACCAGGGCAGAGTCAAAGCAAGTAACCAGATTTGAGTTTTGGGAAGATATAACTTTCAGCAGCAATCATATATGAACTTAAATTGCATGTATCTTTGCACATGGTTTCTTTACAGTTTCTTCAATTAGTAGTTTTAAATGTGACATGAACAATGACTATTAATACACATGATAACATGAAAAGAGAATATCTTGGGCTCCCTTTTGTAGACAGAGAACTATAGGCATCTAATTACTGCTGGGAGAAAGACAATTAGCACCTTCTAAGAATGAAGCCCCATACTTTATCCAACATAAACAATAAGTCCTGAAACCACAGAGACACAAACAAAAATTGACTCAGTAGGTTGTATTCATATATGTGTACACATATACATGTGTAACAATAACAAAATGAAAAGATATTATCAATTTCAGAAGGAGCAAGGGTGCAACATAGAAGAGATGGGAGGGAAGACACATAAGAGGTGTAAAGAAGAAAAGGAAAGGGGAAATGATGTTAATACATTTGAATTAAAACGCATTTTCAACCCATATATAACTACAGTAACTTCTTATAAATGTTTTAAACCAAAAATAAACTTTACCATTCTTTACAGTAAGTTATTGAGGTAAATACTTTTGTTCCATTTCACAAAGTTTCAGAGAAGGTATAAATTGTCCAATATTTCATAGACAGTAAAGTGAGTAAGAATGTAGATTCATGTAAGAATTTTCCAAAAATGTCACACAGCTAGAACCAACCAGCACTCTGCAAAGAGGTGGAACTTCCACCAAGAATATTTCTGTAAATTTTAAGGCATGAAAATTATCTAGTTAAAAAACTAGTATTACCCAGAAATGAGGCCCCTGATTGGTTATACAATACAAAGAGGTCAGCCCTAGAAACACATACATGCAGCAACACTGAATAGACTCATCAGGTTGTATTTCTATGTATGCATAACAACAATGGCTATAGAAGAGGAGGATAGGGGGGGGAACTCAGACCTGGAAAGGGTAGAAGAAAGAAGAGAAGTAAAAATTATATATGTATATATATATATGTATAAATATATATACGTATATATATATATTATATGTAAAATACTTAATGTAGTTGTATACTCTCTGAGATGCCTACAATTTTCTAGCAGATAGTTCAAACTCTTAGTCACATAGATGATACAGGTTCAATTCAGTGAGTCTTAAAAAGAGAAAAAGCTTATGTATATTGAAAGGGAACTAAGGGGGTGGGTACTGAAGGGAGGAAGAAGGTTAGTTAGAGAGGACTTATAATCAGAAATTATTCTATACATATATGAAATTGTCAAAGAATAAATCCAATAAAAGTTAAATATATTACCTTAAAAAGTCATCAAGTAATGTTCTGTAGGCGTATTCCTTCAAAACTGCTAAAAGCCTTTCTACTATGATTAGAGACTTAAGGGTACCATTAAATTTTGCATTTGCTTAGAATATATATGCTAAATTTGAATCTTCTGCTTGCTAAAGATAAAAATAATTGTACCATATTATTTTAGTACCAAGAAAAATAGCCTTTTTATCAGGAGACCTACTTAATGAATGGAAATGGTGGTAAGGTAGGGATAGCCATGGGGATGGGTACTAGATGGCTGAGTAACCAAAATTAAGATAAAAGTGCAAGATCCCCACAAAGGTCATGCTTGAAGTATTATTAAATGTGTGCTGAGGTGCTTCCTAAGAAGGCCAAACTACTCAAATTTTGAGGACATTCCTTTACTAACTAGGATAGCAAATGTAGGAACAATTTAATTACTCATGTAATTAGAAAGATTTAAGAATCCATCGGAGGAAAGAAGACAAACAAGTGAAGTAAAGCAAGAAAAAACAAGCAGAACACAAGTGAAAAAAAAACATGAGGAATTTTCTATTCAATTTACTGTGTGAAAATAAAACCAATTTACTCTGTGGTATGAAATATATTTCTAATATCCATCAATCCATAGAATAACAATAACAGTATTTAATAACAATAACACTAGCGAATAAACATTTTGGTTGATTACTTTGCATCCACTGCTTCACTATATTACATCAATTGATTTCTATTAAGATTTTGCATCAAGAACACTTCTATAACCCTCAATTGATGATGAATCTTAGATGGTCTAAGTGATTTTGTCCATCGTCATAGCTAGAAAATGAGTAAAAATGCATCCTCTAATCTGCCTTCTTTAAAAACGCACACTACCAAGGGAAGTTAATCTAATAAGTAATAGGGATCAATGAGATGCAGGAGGAAATTGGTCCATGTCTGATTTTACTTTCTACCAAGAGTTTCTCCTTCTATTCAGAAAAGTCACAAACACTGTATTGAACTTCATACTGATTTGTCTTGCTCTCAAAAATAAAAAATAAAAAAGTAAGCAAACCCTTATGCTTGGGGCCCCTCATCTCAATATTTATTCATGTGAAAACTCTAAAAACAAATAAGTGAATTCCCTTGAAGGAAAATTATATACGGGAAAACTAAACTGTGTCTCAAAATACACTCATATGAGCCATATACAGAATTTTTTTAAATTAAATTTTAATTTTTAAATATTATCTACAATTTATTAACTTTGTATCCCAACTGTATCCTGCTCCCTCAGTCCCTCCCAATCCCATCCTCCCTCCCCCCTCCTCTTCTCCCTGCCCCTTTCCAAGTCCAAAGAGGTCCTTCTCCCTTTTATCTGACTCTAGCTTATCAGGTCTCATCAGGACTGGCTGTAAAGTCCTCCTCTCTGTCCTAGCAGGGCTGCTCTTCCCTCAGGTAGGTGGGGAGGTCAAAGAGCCAGCCATTGAGTTCATGTCAGAAATAGTCCTTGTGCCCCTTACTAGGGTGCCTACTTGGATACTGAACTACCATAGTCTACATCTGAGCAGTGGTTCTAGGTTATATCCATACATGGTCTTTGGTTGGAGATACAGTCTCACAAAAGACCATTGTGCCCAGATATATTTGGTCCTTGTGGAGCTCCTGCCCTCTCCAGGTCATACTAACCCCCCTTTTTCATGTGATTCCCTATACTCTGCTGAAGGTTTGGTTATGAGTCTCAGTATTTGCATTGATACATTGCTAGGTGGAGACTTTCAGAAGCCCTCAGTGATAGGCTCCTGTCCTGTTACTTGTTTTCTATTACTTCCAATATCCATCCCATTTGTCTTTCTAAATGAGAGTTGAACATCTTACCCAGGGTCTTCTTTATTGTTTATCTTCTTTAGATGTACAGATTTCAGTATGTTTATCCTATCTTATAGGTCTAGTGCCCACTAAAAAGTGAGTATATGTGGTGTCTGTCTTTCTCCTTCTGGGATACCTCACTCAGAATGATCTTCTCTATATCCCACCATTTGTCTGCAAATGTCAAGATTTCCTTGTTTTGAATTGATGAGTAGTATTCCATTGTGTAAAAGTACCGCAAATTCTGTATCCATTCCTCAGTTGAGGGGCATCTGGCTTGTTTCCAGGTTCTGACTATTACAAATAAAGCTGCTACAAACATGGTTGAGTAAATGTCCTTGTTTTGTACTTGAGCATTTTTTGGATATATGCCTAGGAGTGGTATAGCTGGAACTTGAGGAAGCACTATTCCTAATTGTCTGACAAAGCACCATATTGATTTCTAGAGTAGATGTAGAAGTTTACATTCCCACCAGCAATGGAGGAGGGTTCCTCTTTCTCCACAACCTCTGAAGCATGTGTTTTAACTTGAGTTTTTGATATTAACCATTCTGAGGAGCGTAAGGTGAAATCTCAGGGTTGTTTTGATTTGTATCTCTCTGATGGCTAAGGACATCGAACATCTCTTTAAGGGTTTCTCTGCCATTCTATATTCCTCTACAGAGAATTCCTGTTTAGCTCCATACCCCATTTTTTAATTGGATTGCTTGATTTATTACTTTTTAACTTCTTTAGTTCTTTATATGTTCCAGATATCAGCCCTCTGTCAGATACAGGGTTGGCAGAGATCTTCTCCCAGTCTACATGCTTTCGTTTTGTTGTGACAACACTGTCTTTTGCTTATAGAAGCTTTTCAGTTTTATAAGGTTCCATTTATTGATAGTTGATCTTAGAGCCAGTGCTGTTGGTGTTCTGTTCAGGAAGTAGTCTCCTGTGCCAATGAGTTCCAGGCTCTTCCCCACCTTTTCTTATAACCTATTTAGTGTGTCTGGTTTT
>JAQQSO010005407.1:0-12073 GCA_028658305.1 Pachyuromys duprasi
TCTTCTTTGATATTGTGCAGAACAGAGCCTTTCCGGGGCCCTCTGTGACAGGCTCCTAGCTTGTTTCCTGCTTTCTTCTTCTAATGTCAATCTGCTTTGCCTTTCTGGCTGGGGATTGAGCATTTTAGCCAGAGTCCTCCCTCTTGATTAGTTTCTTTAAGTGTACAGATTTTAGCAGGTTTATCCTATACTATATGTCTATATGAATGAGTATATACCATGTGTGTCTTTTTGCTTCTGGGATAGCTCACTCAGGATGATCCTTCTAGTTCCCATCATTTACCTGCAAATTTCATGATGTCCTTGTTTTTCATTGCTGAGTAATATTCCATTGTGTAGATGTACTACAATTTCTGTATCCATTCCTCAGTTGAGGGGCATCTGGGTTGTTTCCAGCTTCTGGCTATTACAAATAAAGCTGCTACAAACATGGCTGAGCAAATGTCCATATTGTGTACTTGATCCTCTTTTGGATATATGCCTAGGAGTGGTATAGCTGGATCTTGAGGAAGCGCTATTCCTAGTTGTCTGAAGAAGCGCCAGATTGATTTCCAGAGTGGTTGTACAAGTTTACATTTCCACCAGCAGTGGAGGAGAGTTCCCCTTTCTCCACAACACAAATTTAAAATATTCGTTAAATGATCTACTAATTTCACTTGTTGTCTTTGGTAAACCAAAACTTTTGTCCTGTTGTCAAACTGCCTTCTAAATACTTATGTTTATATCCATAGCACAGGGCTGCCCTCAGCCCTGGGCAGAGATTTCCCCCTCTTCTATGGAGAAAGTTAATGAAAATCTTACAGCTGGTCAATGTGCTGTGACTGTTGAGTGCTCAGCACTAATTGGGATATCTGTATCATAGCTCCAGAGTCCAAGGAACGTCATGGGAGCTGGAGGAAAGACCGGAAGAGCTGGAGGATGGAGAGAGACACTGTGAAACACAACTGCCATCCAGACAAGATGAGTCCCTGGCAGCCATGAGCACAAGTCGCTATACAAACTACACAGAATCTGCACAGGAGCGGCTCCATTCAACATTCCATAGCGGCGGGGAGGCACTCATAAGGCCCCATTCATCCCTGAGGAACTCTTAGAAGGTACTCATTACTGAGGGAGGAGGTGACATTTTCATCAGTGGAATACAGCTTTCTATTCATTCAAACAACTCTTACTAATTTGGGGGATCAAAAAAAAATCACAAAAGTAGGAGGTGGACTAATTAGGAAGGGGAAAGGGGTCAAAAGGAGAGGAAAGAGGACAAGTCCAGGTAGTGGGGGTGAATATAATGACAATATACTTTATATACACACTTGCCGATTTTTTATTTTTATGTTTAAAACTCGTATCTATTCAAAAGTCCTGCATATAAACATTCATAGTAACTATATGCAATAGCCAAAAACTTGTTAGGAATTTCTGTAGATCAACTAAAAGGATGCACACATATATACAGAGAAAAAGCTATTTTTTTACAATTTATTACAATTTATTCAGTTTGTATCCCAGCTGTAGCCCCCTCCCTCATCCCCTCCCAATCCAGCCCTCCCTGCCTCTTCCCCTCCCACGCCCCTCCCCCAGTCCACTGAGTGCTGAGACTCATAGCCAAACTTTGGGCAGAGTGCATGGATATTATGAAAGAATGGGGAGATAGAAAGACCTGGAGGGGACAGGAGCTCTACAAGGAGACCAACTGAACCCAAAAATCTGGGTGCAGGGGTCTTTTCTGAGACTGATACTCCAACCAAGGAAAAAGCTATTTTTAAAGGAATTACAGAAGATAGCAAGTGCAAAGTATGTGAGATGGCCCAGAAGGCTGGAGATCTGAGAAGAGTCAGAATTGCATTTCAGGTGTACAGACCACCAGCTGGCATGGTCCTTCCTCTCTTAGTTGAAGGAGGTCACTCTCTCTTTCATTTGTCTAATTGGATGATGCATCCCTGCACTATGGAAAGATGTATGCTTTGTTTGAAATGCTTTGACTCAAATGGTAACCTCAACCAAATCACCCTCTCTGAAACACCCAAAATGTTTCGCTTTCTATGTGGGCAATGTGCCAGTGAAGCTGACACTCAAAATTTGCCATTGTAAGCCCACTCTTGTCTACCTAATATGTCCCTACACAAACACACATTAACGGCCAAACACAGAGCAAATGCTCATGATGATTCCAGCCCTTGTTTCTCTAACTGGTCACATGGCCATAGCTGTTCTTCATCAGTCCCTTCTTCTACTACTCACCCCAGGTCTCCTTTTACCCCAGCAAGTACCTTAGCGTCATAGCTGTTTATCTGGTGGGAAGATGCAACCCTTCAGTCCTTGAAGGAGCTGGACCATTAGCAATCTTTATTGAGTTGTAGCTTTTCTATGAACTTAAGCAAAGGACATACTGATATTAAAAAAAACGCCCTAAAATATATATTGTTCAGATATATTTTCTTACATCCTATATTACAGGATGTAATATGACAAAAAGTTATGTTAACTTTTTTATTTCAATGATGAAATAGTTCATAAAAGCACCTTAAGGGTTTGTATGGCTCAGTTTGAGTATATGGTCTGTCATGGTGGGGAAGGTGCGATCTGAACTCCTTGAGTCACATTTTGGTAAAACAGAAAAAAATCAGGAGACAGGAAGTGGATCTTGGGTATAAAGTATTAAGGCCCCTATCCAGGTGGCCAACTTCTTTTAGAAGGATTCCCCTCTTAAAAGCTGTGCAATTTTCCAAAAGAGCACCTCCAACTGAACATCCTTGGATCAAGCATTTGTAGACTATTCCTATTGGGGGCTCATTTCACACTCAAAACACAATTGTAGAATAGTAGTCCAATTCCCTGATGCTAGTTAGCATCAATCACCCTAACCAATATCATCATATTTCCATTCATGGTTATATTTCTAATATTGTGCTAGAATCACTTTCTGGGTTTTGACAACATACTATATAAGATTTTATTATGTGGAGAGTGGAAAGATACTCCAGAATTGTTTTGAGACAGTCTCTTTACATAACTCTGAGTGGTCTGGAACTTGCTACGTAGAACCGGCTGGCTGAAATTCAGAGCTCTGACTCTAGAGTGCTACAATTAAAGGCATGCATCATCATGTCTAGGGCTCATAACTTCTTGTGAATTCTAAACTACTTCAAAACAAAATCACAAGAAGAAACTAATTTAGCTTTAATTTTCTGGTTTGGACTTGCTTCCATGAGTAAACTAATAGGTAAAGAATCACAATTGGTAAGTAAGGAAGACATGGACTATCAGCTAAAATAAACAATATTACAGGAAACATGTAGTGGGTTGAATTCCAAGGAACTTATTCCCTAACCAGAGAAAGTCACAGAAAGATGTTTTCTTGTTGCTTTAGGAGTGGCTGAATACCTCAAGCAGGTCCATGCACATGAAGGGTATATTTCTCCAGGTCAAGAGTGGGGTTATTTACATTTCCCTGATGGCTAATGATGTTGAGCATTTCTTTAAGTGTTTCTCTGCCATTCAATATTCCTCTATTAAGAATTCTGTTTAGCTCTGTTCCCCATTTTTTAATTGGATTACTTGATTTGTTGCTTTTCAACTTCTTGAGTTCTTTATATATACTGGATATTAGCCCTCTGAGAGATATAGGGTTGGTGAAGATCCTTTCCCAGTCTGTAGACTGTTGTGTTGTTCTGATGACAGTGTCCTTGGCTTTACAGAAGCTTTTCAGTTTCATGAGGTCCCATTTATTGATTGTTGCTCTTAGAGCCTGTGCTGTTGGTGTTCTGTTCAGGAAGTTGTCACCTGTGGCCAATGAGTTCAAGGCTCTTCCCCACTTTTTCTTCTAAGTGATTTAATGTGTCTTGTTTTATGTTGAGGTCTTTGATCCACTTGGACTTTAGTTTTGTGCAGGGTGATAAGTATGGATCTATTCGCTCTTTTCTACATGTAGACATCCAGTTAGATCAGCACCATTTGTTGAAGATGCTATCTTTTTTCCATTGTATGGTTTTGGCATTTTTGTCAAAAATCAGAGCAACAGAACCAAAAAATCTGAGCACAGAGGTCTTTCCTGAGACTGATACTCCAACCAAGTACCATGCATGGAGATAACCTAGAACCCCTGCACAGATATAGCCCATGGCAGTTCAGTGTCCTAGTGGGTTCCATAGTAATGGGAGCAGACACTGCCTCTGACATGAACTGATTGGCCTGCTCTTTGATCACCTCACCCTGAGGGGGGGGGGCAGCCTTATCAGGCCACAGATGAAGATAATGCAGCCACTCCTGATGAGACCTGATAGACTAGGATCAGAAGGAAGGAGAAGAAGACCTCCCCCATTAGTGGACTTTGGGAGGGGCATGTGTGGAGAAGGGGGAGAAAGGAAGGGTTTGGGAGGGGAGGAGGGAGGGCGCTACAGGGGGGATACAAAGTGAATAAAGTGTAATTAATAAAAAATAAAAAACTAAAAAAACAAAAAAAAGAAAAAAAAGAGTGGGGTGGACCATAAATGAGGTTTCTAACTTCCCCTTTACTGGTAATCAGAGTCTCACATGCTAGAAGCTGCAAGAACAGTCATAACTTCTGTTATGAACCCTGAAAACCTGAGGCCAGGAACATGCCTTCTTTTCAGCTATTCTCAGTGGCAATGTCTTGGAAGGAAGAAAAACAGTATGGTATGGAAGAGCCAGTGTTGTGCTTTTGCGAACTGAGAACTGAAAAGAAAAGAAATAGAGGAATGCTCTATGGAAAGGAAACCTAGGAACAACAACAACAAAAACCCAATAAAATGTGTACTTCTTCATTTAAACATTAGAAGGCTTTGTTTTATGTTATAATTTTCATAAAATATGTATTTATGTTGAACTTGTTCACTCCATGCTTCATGCCATTGTTCCCCTAGATGGTTTAGTTCTGTTTTCATGTCATATACACACATACAATTTTATCTATGTAAGATGTATATAGATATCAGAACCATAAATAAGGAAAATAAATGGTACCAGTGTTTCTGAGGCTGGCCTTATTTGTTTAATAGGACTATCACAAGTTGCACCCATTTTTCTGCAGAGGAGTTAACTTTATTCTTTATTTTGACTAACAAAATTCCTATGTATATTAAATGTTAGGCACATAAACTATATTACACATTAAAATATAACATATATGTACGTATATCTATACATGTCACTTTTTAACTATTCCGGTCATGCTGGAGACCTGGGTTAGTTCTGTAGTTCTGCAGAACAGAGCTGCAATAGCCATTGATGACCAAGGAGCCATGTGAAATGACCCAGCTATACCACTTCTGGGGATTTATTGTCTCCAAGTCAACATACCACGGACATACTTGCACATCAATGTTTATTGCAAGAAGGTTTAAGAAATCATTTATTTTATGAAAAATTTCATTGCACAAGAAATCATTTTTATTATATTAAACCACTCCTAACTTTGGTGTTACTAACACAGGCAGTTATGTGCACAGGGATGCAGAATTGAAAATAGCAACTCTTCTGCTGGTGAATTTCATGGCTCCTCTGAAGACAGACATTATGGCCAGTAAAGGGCTCTCTCCACGGGGTTCCTGCTACTCATCCTTCCTGTTTTGTTTTATAGTTATTTGAGGGCACTGAGAAAGGCTTTCTCGGTGTGGTTATAAATTTCTCACAGTAATTTTCATTTTAGGACCTCCGAACCCAAGGATCACTTGTGCTACTGGACAGAATCCTACATAATTTTGAGGAGTAATGAATGCAAGCGGGACTTTCATAGGAGCATAGGGACCAGTGGTGATGACAGAATCTCTCTCCCTCGTCTTACATTCTAAACTCATATATTCATAAGCATTTCTGTCTATGGAAAGCAGCTTCCATTTAAGGATACACACAGGGTTGTTTTATTGTTGAATCATTTTTAAGCTTTGAGAATCATTTACTTTTGGTATGAATCCTTTATCAGATATGTGTTTGACAGATATGATTTGGACATGGATAGAATATAACTGTACCTTGTTATTCCCTGAGCAAACATTTTAAATTTTGATGATGTTGGCCAGTCTATCTTGTAGCAAGTGTTTGGTGTATGTCTTGAAGTTCCTCATCAAACATTAGGTCCTGGAAGATTTTCTTTCATATTGTCCTCTGTATTTTATGTTTAAATATATGACTTACCTTGACCATGTCTTTTAAACTGAATAACAAGACATTAACACCCTGGCTGAAGAGAGGGTTCAGTGGGTATATTGCTTGCCTTGTAACTGTGAGGGCCTGAGTTCAAATTTCAACCATTCACATAGAGGCCAGGCAGATCTGTAACTTCAGAGAGGACAGGCAGATTCTGGGTGCCTGCTAGCCAGCCAGTCTAGCAGAATGTCAGGTTCCATGTTCAGTGAGACACAGACTCACAGCATAAGAAGTGATTGAGGAGGACACCAGAGGGTGATTATAGTACACTTATGTAGCACAACAGAGTGTCTTACTAAACACACACACACATACATTATATATATATATATATATATGTATGTATATAATTCCTTTGAGAATTCATCTGTATTTGATAATATTCACCCTCCAATTCCTCCCAGATACACCTCTTCCCTACTAGTCCAATTTTGTTTTTTAAAAATTAAGCCTCATCAAGATCAAATTGTTCTGACCACTTTGAGGATTCTTGGATGTGTGGCCTGCCACTGGAGCATGGTCGATATGATGAGGGCTAACCCTAACCCTAACCTAACTCTTAGTAAACATGGATGTCCCTCCACCCAGGTGCTAACACTTGCCAACACTTACTCCCTCTACATCTATGTCCTAACATGTGGGGTTAAGGTCAATTTTTATTTTATTTTTCTTAAGAATGTGAAATTGCTTCCTATCATCTATTGAAGTAGCTGTTTTTGCTCTCTAGGATTGTTCGAGTCTCTGCCTACAGCTGGCTGGACAAATTTCTGGCTTTCTATGTTATTCCTCTGCCCTAAGCATCTATTCCTCTGTCAACACT
The DNA here is from genome assembly GCA_028658305.1 of Pachyuromys duprasi. NCBI lineage: Eukaryota > Metazoa > Chordata > Mammalia > Rodentia > Muridae > Pachyuromys > Pachyuromys duprasi. The sequence continues at coordinate 6,983 of JAQQSO010005407.1, forward strand.
GCACACTTCTTAGTGTAGCTAAATGATGCAACTTGCAATGTGGAGTGATCTCCCACAGCACTGCTCTTTAGCTGTTATATTTAGTTTGTCTTGCCATGTATGCCATAGAATATCATTTTGAACATACCAATTTGGAGACATTTTTGTCATGTTCTGTTATACTGAATATTCCCATTCACATTTTTAGTGTGCCTCATTTATTTAAACCTTTGATTTGCTACATGTTTTATAGCTTTGATATTGAAGTATTGAAGGTTTTGTCAAATTCAAGCCTAAGTAAGTCATTCATAGGAAATGAAAATCATAATTTTGCTTTATACATATTTTTCACTAATGTGTAGACATACAACTGAGATATTTTACATTGATCTTGCACACTGGCAAGATGAACTTTCTCTTTTCTTGCTGTTTGCTTGTTTTAGATATAGGTTTCCTTCCTTTCCAATCTGTATGCATTTTATTTCCTCTCATTGCCTCTTGCTGCCATGTTGTGCTGGCTAAATGCTTCCACATTAGGTTCACAAAGAGTATTCCGGGTTGAATGAAGCGTCTGCCTTACTGCTGACTTTAGGAGAAAGTGCTGTCTCCATTGTTCACACAATGTTGGCAGTCTGTTTTTTGACGATGTTCTTAACCAAAATGAGGAATATCTTTGTTTTCTGAAGTCCCTTTTCAGTTTTGTGGCTTTTTAAACATTTATTTTGTGTGGAGTGTGTGCACACGTCATAGTGCATGTGTGCTTAGCAGACAACTTGTGGGAGTTGGTTCTCTCCTTTCTATGTGGATTCTGGGGAGCACAGTTTGTAGTCAGGGTGGTCAGTGCCCTTACACGAGCCATCTTGCTCGTTTTTCTGTTGACTTTTGCCAAGCACTTTCCCTACTTCAAGTCTTATTATTATATGGTATTTACTTTTTAGCTTGTTAATGAAGTGACTTAGCCTTCTGTGTGTCTTGTGATTAAATGAACATACAAATACAGTTATGACTGATATTTTAGCAAGTTGTATTGCTTTTCTATTTTTGCACTCATAAACTCCCATAAACCTCCCAGCTTAAAGTGAGAAACAAGACAAGCTACAAGTCCTGGAAGTTCACACTCAAACCCATTGGGCTGGTCAGTTTGTATTGGGGTTCTCTAGGGAAGCACATTGTCTTGTCTTTTCTAATCTCCAAGGATTACTTAAATTCCTTTGCTTAAGGTTGCTCCCTTTCCTCAATATTTCAAACCAGTAGTGCAGCGTTTTCAAATTCTGTCCTTTGGCTTGTAACCGGAAATGTGCAGTCTCCTTCTGATTCTCTCTCTCCTCTTTGACTCTCTCTTCCCTGTCCCTCTATTTAACTCCCCCCCCATTACCTTCCCCCTCTCCCTCTATAGACATTTTTCTCCCTCTATCTGACTCTGCCTTTTTATGAGAATCTACATGGCTACTGCAAGTAAACTTTCCACTCATGATCCTTAATCACACTGCAAAGTGCATCTCACCACGTAAGAACTTCAGAAGTTAACAGAGCTTAATAAGTACCCATTTTTCCAGGCAATCACACTTTCTTCCTTGCTATATCCTAGTTTTCTTTCTTTTGGGATAGCTTTATTTTTATTTTTGCAACAAAATCCTGTGATGAGCTGTTATATTTCAAACTGCATAATTTTTTAACTGACACTCTCCTGTGAATGACATCGTGAGGAGTGCTTCAGCTGGAATCTATGTGTACTGCACTCTTTTATCAGTGCACATATATAAGAAACACAAGAAGCTGCAATCCAACACAGGACAAAATTAAACACACTGCCCTGTGTCTTAAGTGTGTGAGTTGAATGACTCTGGTAGGTTGAATATGTACTAACACTTTTTAAACTTCAAGTAATTCAGTATTTGTTACTCCACACTACTGTTATTAACTGAGTCATTGTGGCTGTAGCGTGCTGAGCAGCAGTGCTAAGGAAAGAACCACATTCAGCTTCTGTTAGTCCTCAGCTCCACTACCATAGTGTTCAAGCTATGCCAAGTGGTGTGCAAAGGAATGAGTATCATTGAATTTCAATAAATCTTTATTGATAAGACATTAAAATTGAATTTCATATGATTTTACATGCTAAAAGTATTGTTTTAAAACAGTTTAATAAAGTAAAAAAAAATTAGTCCGTGGACCATATAAAAGTAGGTTGCAGGCCAGAACTGGACCTTAATTTGCCACCTACCTTAATCTCATGGAATCTACATTCTAAAGCAGGAAATGAAAATAAATCATAAAACAAAGAAGTGACCATATTAAAAACAGATGATTTCATGTTAAATAGTAGATATTCAGGGAATATATCTATGAGGGAAGTGGTAAAGTGAATCTAAATAATGAGAAGACAGGCATGAGTAAAGTTACATACAGAGTATTCTACAAAGACAAGACACCCAAAGCAAGTGTAGAGGACCAAGTTCAGCGACTCAGAGGCACCAATGGTGTGTGACAAGAACTAAGGGAGGAAGTGCAATGAGGAGGGCATTCAGAAAACAAATACAATGCTCCCATCGCGGTGAGAGGGCATTGTAAATTCGGGTGACCGTGGCAGGAGCTCTGTCAGGTCTAGCCCAACACTAGACAGTGGGGCTCTGGCTCAGTTGAATTATATGACTGTACAAGGAGAGGGAGGAGAAAAGGGTTTTTATTTGTTCTATATAGTTCTAGAAAAGTGCAGTATCTCTTGTATAATCCAGTATGTCAATGAAAATAGATTCAACAGAACCAATAATTTGCTTCACTCTAATAATCCTCCTTCATATTTGAATAATTCACTTTATATTTTCCCACCATGCAAATGTGTTGTTCACTTGGTCACAAGTTTTATATAAAAGTCTAGTTTTTATATAAAATTTAGCATATTAAGCACTTTGTTCATGTCTTTTTCATTTATACCCAGACCAATCTGTATGTGACAAGCTTTTTCTAGTTTCTTCTTATGTACTGGAGGGAAGTCATTTTTAAGTTTGCATTGACTTGTAACAATCTCCACCAAGCAAATGTCAGACTTTTCTTTTCAGCAGCCACACACTTAGTTTCACTTGTTCAGCAACTTTTTATTTTTGAATTGAAGCTGTCCATTGGTCGCTGGAGCAGATATATCTGGACTGTTTATAACCACAGTGCATGAGGTCCTCACATTTGAAAACAGATCTACTAAAACTTTACCTACTGCCTTTCATAACTGTGAACTATCCTTGTTAGTTTCTTGTTTTCATTTATTTTCTCCATTACTGCTTCTAGTAAATATGAGGCAAAAGGAAGCTGTAAGAGAACAAAAACATTATCAAAACTCTGTATTTTCTTCAGTTCAAAAACATTTACAAGGACTGATGAGATGGCTCAGAAGGTAAAGGCACTTGCTGTGAAGCTTGAGTCCATTCCCGTCATCCCCGTGATGGAAGGGAGAACTGGCCACTCAAGTTGTCTTCTGACCCACACAGATACACAGACACAGATACACACCATGTGCCATGTATGCTTACACATAAACACACAGATGTAATACAGAACTGGAAAGAAACTGCTTTCATAAAAACCACACACTAAATATCATCAAGCTATATGTAATTCTGAAGTCATAATGGTACTCTACCAGACCACTTTTCAACAGATCTTCCTGGTTAGTGTAGGTAATTTTGTCTTTTCTAATAAAAATGATAAAAGAGCAGAGGTAAAATGAAAAAAGATAAACGCCTTATTGAACAATTCATGGTTTACTGACCATGTTAATGATGTAATCTGCAATACAAGCAGCTAAGCCATTCATCTTCAATCAGCTGATCAATAGCAGGCTACAGTCATCTCCAGGGCATGCTGGCCCACAGTAGTGGTACTATATGTTCATCACTCATAAAAGAATGAGAGAGAACTATCAATACACATGTCTGTATGAGAGCCCAATATCTCAAGAGCTGCAGGATAAAATTTCAGCAAGAAAAAAATGGCAAAAGTATACCCATTGATTAAGTTGTTAAAGTTTGTTTGGGATATCAAAGTGTAATACACATGTTTCAGAAACTGCTGAGTTTATGAAATGTGAGAGCATTTTTAAATTTCATAATTGATATAACTTTGCTGGTAGTTTTATTGTTCCCATCACTTCCTTGGCTCGCCGGCAGAATGTGGACATATCCCAGATAGTTATGGGTTGTGAATGAGAATGTTTGGATGTTGTCTTGAATACTTCTTGCAGTTTGACTTATTTTTTGTTATCTTGTTCCTGCTACCTCACATGAGAGGTCTGTCATAATTAGGAAATTCATTAAGTAGTTCTTGGGTTTGTCCTTTTGACTAACAGGAAAACCCTACTTTTATTTCCCTAAATATGTTAGAATACTTAGAGTACTCATACATCCTCCCTAGAGAAAGGTTGAGTCAGGTTTTCTGTTGTGATAGGCCAAGCATTGATGGTGTCCCTAGTCAGTGCTGTGCAAAGACAGTACATGCTCTACACATATTCAGCCAAGGACTGTGATCAAGTCAACCAACATGGTTCTTTCCTGAATCTGAATAAGTAAGAAGAGAAAATATTAGCTAAGATCTTTACACCATTTCCTGTTTTCTAACTAGCCTTTTCCTAAAGACAGTCTGGATATATGCCTGCTTCCCCAAAACTCAAGAGCTTCGTACATCTGTCTCATCTAAAACTAACCAGAGAAGAAATGTCAAAATAGGACATTTCTTTAGTTTTTAAGATACAAATGAGTATAAGATATATGTTGATTGAAATAGTATTTATAGGTGGAAAAATGATAATAAGTATATATATGTATATATATAGCATACAGGTTTCATTTTTAGAAATAAAAGAACATTAGAATAAGAAAAAGGATACATTTCCTCTTTGAATACAATAACAACAAATTCTTTGCTTTGACAAATAGCATGTCTGGGATGCATAAAGGAGTTACACTTGATGAAACTTTTAGTTTTATTAATTTGATAATTAAGTCATCAGGGCATTAATATTAGCTTTCACAGAATGCATAACAATACAGACTTGTTGTTTTTGTCTAGCAAGCACTAGGCCCCAAATGACAAGACCCTTGAGTAACTATTATTACACAATCTGCA
>JAQQSO010005408.1:0-12072 GCA_028658305.1 Pachyuromys duprasi
ATGTTTCAAATTTCTTCTTGAAGGCACTTAGTGCTATGAACTTTCCTCTTAGCACTGCCTTCATTGTGTCCCATAAGTTTGGGTATGTTGTGCTTTCATTTTCATTGAATTCTAGGAAGTCTTTAATTTCCTTCTTAATTTCTTCCCTAACCAAGCTGTCCTTGAGTAGCAAGTTGTTCAGTTTTCATGTATGTGCAGGCCTTTTTTAATTTCTATTGTTGTTGAGGTCCAGCTTTAGACCGTCATGGTCAGATAGGATACAAGGGATTATTTCAATCTTTTTGTATCTGCTGAGGCTTGCTTTGTTTTTGCTGGTGGATGGGTGCAGTGTGTAGTCTGGTCAAGAAGTTCCCCGGACCTTCTCAGTCTGGGGTCGTTCCGGCGATTGGTGTGTGCCTGCCGTACACCTGTGGGTTGAAGCAGTACTTGGGTCCTTCCCAGACTTGCCTGCAGACTGGCACAGGGACTGAGTTTTTGCTGGTGGAAGCGTGCAGTGTGTGCCCGCAGTGTGCAGACTGGTCAAAAATGGTCCCCCAACCCTCTCAGCCGGGGTGGATCCAGCGATCGGTGTGAGCCTGCCGCACCCCTGTGGGTTGAAGCAGAACCTGGGTGCAGTGTGTGCTGGCAGTGTGCAGGTCTGTGAAAGCGGTACCTGGTTCCTCCTCAGAGTGCCGGCGAGACTGTATGATCCAGTCTATTATGGTGGATGTGGGCGCCCAGCGCGGCTGCTCGTTCAGATTAGAGCTGTGTGCCGCTGGTCACCAGGAGATTTTTCCAGGTAATAACTGGGTGTCCCTAGGGTTTTCCCACTTGATTTTCTCACCGTAGGAGTTCTGTTCACCTGGCAATCACAAATGCTGGCATTTTAGGTCCCAGAGTTCAGTCTCCTGGTCGCTGCCTTGTTTCTGCTGTCCTACTCCTCAGACACAGTGTCCTCTCGTGGCAGCCATCTTGGATCTGCCCTTGTATTCTGTTTTTTAAATTGTTCCAGTTGCTGCATTGATTTTCATTTTTTAAAAAAAAGGTAAGTAAAATTTAACTTGAGATGACCACAGAATTTCTAACAATTCCTGAAATACCTTATATGTGTTTCTGCCATTTTGTATAATATATTCACCTGAAACAGCCTTACCAAAGACAATTGTAAAATTAAAATATAGATCAATTCTTAAGAAAACTTTGAAGATAGTATATGTCCTGCTGTACCAAACCTTAAGCCAAGATTTATTTTTTTCTGTAAAAATAAACAAAAATAAACATCCATCTCATTAGCATTGAAGTTTTACTTCATTTCCCTTTGCTTTCACCTTTGATAAGGAGTAAAATTATAAGTGTATCCAAAATTGTTTTAAAATAAAATCCTCTACTATTTATTATCATCAAGTATTTTATTTATATACCTATTTCATGTTTGTACATAACCAGAACTACAGAAATAATTATCGGGTGGAGAAAGTACTAGATATTCTGTTAGAGACCAAGTGTCTGAAATATGGTTTATTCGTTGGCTATTTAAAAAATAGCCATATGTCAACCAATGCCCTCAGTCCCCCATTCTCCTCTTTATGAAATCTCTTCTGCCTTCCAGTAATAAAAAGACATTTTCACAATTGTCTCCACATAGCATAGCAATTGGTTTGGTAATGTGTAAAAAAAAAAAAAAAGGCTTAGACAAAATATGTTTCCCAGAATTCCATTAGGCAGGAGAAGAAGGTCATTTTGTAGCTTACAAACTTTCTCATATATCTCTCAGCAGTCTGTCTTCTTCCAGATGGTATTTTAGATTCCTAATTTCTGAGAAGGATGCACATTTAGTTTATATTTTAAAAAAGGACCAAACTGCCCCCAAACACCCAAGGATGATCAACAACATAGTTAAAAGTTAGAGTTCATCTTGTGAAATCTATAACTATGTCTAATAATCTCATCTTGTTATGCTCTTTCCCAACTTAAAATCAATTTTTCTTTCTTTGTTGTGTGATCTGTGGGTTTTAGGAGTCAATACCAGTTTTACAGAGTCTGTTTAACAAATTCTTACAGTGTAAAAGCATTATAGTAAAGGAATCTATAAACAGTCCCTTTGGAGGACTGTTTGAATGGCAAGTTCTTGATGATACAGGGGAAACTGAGGTTGCATTTTAGTATTCTTATTCTCAGGAGTGTAAATTAAGAATTTACTCAGATAGAAGCTCAAGGGCAATATTATTAGATTTTAAAAGAAAATAATCCAGGACAGGCAAGTTGCATATCTCAACAGCTGACTGAAGAACAATAATGAAAGGGACAAAAAAAAAGAATGGTATGGAGGTCAAAATCATGGCCAGTTAAGCAGTCACATGGTTGGGAGTGGGGAGGTCTAGAGAAAGAGTAAGGAAACCCTAGTGTTGGGATTATAAGCATATGCCAAAATATCTGATTCATCATTATTGGTAATTACTGGCTGTGTCTTATTTGTTCGTTCATTTATGTGTCCATTTTTTAGGTCAGTCAGTAACTGTTAACTTTGCTGGGCAACTATCATGTTTCCAAAGCCATAGTAAATGGTAGATATGCAGCAGCAAATATCTGCTTAATTTGTATTTTCAGTTTGACATAAGCTAGCATCATCTGAGAAGAGGAACATTTGTGGGGACATTTTCTAGATTAATGATCGATGCGAGAGGGTTCAGCACACTGGGAGAGTATCACTCCTGGGAAGGGGTCATTGGTGTGTAAGAAAGCATACTGAGGAAGCCATGGGGAGCAAGCCAGTGAATAGTATTCTTCCATGGCCGCTGCTTCAGTTCTTGCCTCCAGGTTGGGTTCCTGCCTTGAGTTTCTGTCCAGACATCTATCTGTAATGGACTATAAACTGTTAGCTGGAAAAACCCTTTCCTTCACCAAGTTGCTTTTAGTCATGGTGTTTATCACAACAGAAAGACAAACTAGAATAGCATCCAAGATAGCTCCCTGATTTCACCAGTCATTCTCTCCAAACTGTCTGAGCTCAGAAGTGTTCTTTGTTGTTGGTTTCAGGAATATTTAACTCCTAGGAACTAATATTTGCCAGCTTCCAATTCTGGCTCTCATTCATTGTGGTGACTAAACATCATGGTCGACTTGATTGGATTCAGGCCACTAAAAGACAGTTTTGGTATGTCTTTGAGGGTGTTTCCTGAGAAGTTTAACTGAGTTGTCAATACCCACCTTGAGAGAATATGCTTGGCATCATTCTATGGTCTGGGATCTAAAATTAATAGGAGGAGAAACAGAGCTGAGCACTAGCATTCATGATTCTGTGGTTCCTTAAGAACTGATGCAGCAAGCTCATGCGCCTCTTCTAATGCCTTCTCCACCATGGTGACCTGTATCCCCTCTTAAAATTGTTAGCCTAAACACCTTACTTTAATTTTTATTTTAAAGCAATGTTACTGTTGGCTAGTTACTGTTAGTCTGATCAACGAGAAAAATAATTAATAGGCTTCTCAAATGTAGCTATTCCATCTAGGTCTGTGTTGTGACCTAAGGAAAAGCGTTGTCTTACCTCTACTCACAGCGTTGACCATAGCTAAGAGAGGAGGAAATCCAGACAGTCTGTGCTACATAGTGATTCCTAAGCCATCCTAGGCTGAAGAATAAGATTTCACCCCCACCTCCTCCGAATCCTGAAAAGTATATAAAAAGATCACTACCAGTTGGCAACCTTGTTTTCAAATACATGAGCCCATAGGGCTCATCAAATATACTGGTTAGAAGGCTCTTTGGTGAACACTGAGAGCAGAAAAGTGAGTACTACATCCTACGGAGTGAAGAGGGGGAAAGAACAGATAATCTTTCCAAATGGTCTGCTATATCAATTTGTTTGGCCTTGATTTCGAAAATCTTATGTATCAAATTCAACAAGCACATCTCAAGTTTTTATATAATTAAAATGATAAGAAGATGTGTGTTTTTAACTGCAATTCGAAGAGATCACCTTGTTGCCTGAAGTGATGTTACAGCTCTAACCACCGGCAGAATTTACAGGCAGACAAAATATTACATAGAGTTTAATCAAAAGAGCATAAGAGTCAGATGTATTTAGAACCTGTATCCCAATTCCCACTCACTAGATGTGTGATCTTGGACAATTCATTGTTCTTTGATCTGTCATTCCATCACTTATAAAATTTGATAGGAGATCAATTTAGGAATGTACCTACAATAGTTACTTACAGAGAAGGAATGGTGAAAAGCAATATTTAATGCAAGTCAAAGAGTAATGCTGGGCTAGCTTAAGGAGAGACTGCATGAATCTGTGAACTTTATGGAGAGATTCCAGTGGCTTTATGAGAAGTCCTTTCCAATATTTTGTTTTGTAATTCTGAGAATCACAAGCAGTAGAAATGCAGAAACAATGTTCTTTTTTAGTTCCATCCATTTGCCTGCAAATTTCACTATTTCTTTGTTTTTAATAGTTGAGTAGTATTCCCTTGAGTAAATGTACTACAATTTATTTATTCGTTCTTCAGTTGAAGGACATCTAAGTTGTTATAGCTATTATGAATAAAGCTGCTATGAGCATAGTTGAGCAAGTGTCCTTGTTGTATGGTGGAGCATCTTTTGGGTATATACCTAGGAGAGGTATAGCTGGGTCTTGAGGTAAAGCTATTCCGAATTTTCTGAGAAAGTATCAGATTGATTTCCAAAGTGGTTATACAAGTTTACACTCCAACCAAAAATGGAGTAGTGTTCCCTTTTCTCCATACCCTTGCCAGCTTGTGCTATCACTTGAGATTTTTATCTTTGCCATTCTGACCCACGTGAGATGGAATCTCAGAGTCATTTTGATTTGCCTTTCCCTGATGACTAAGGAAGTTGAGTATTTCTTTAAGTGCTTCTCAGAGAGTGAGCAAACCCAGACCCAGAAACACATGCTGTGTACTCACTTACAAATGGATTTTAGCCTTATAGTACAGGATAAGCATAATACAAAGCACAGAGCCAAAGAAGGTAAGTAACATGGAAGATCCAAGGGAGGATACACAAACCTCACACAGAAGGGGAGATAGAATAGAAAGAAGTAGTGTCTGGAGAGAAGGAACAAGGTAAGAGGGGTCAGAGAGTTAAGAGGGTGGAGATGACACCTGGGGATAGCAAGGGCAAGAAGATGAAAGGTCTGTAGAGAAAAAGAAAAACTGCTGTTGGGGTATGTCTGTGACAAGCTGGAGACCTAAGTCAGGGTAGGGTTCTGGAAGGTGACTCTAGCTGAGACTTCTAGTAGTAGGGGTCATGGAGACCGAAGAGTACACCCTCTAACTATACAAGACTCCTAGTGGAGGGAAGGGAACACCAACCCACCCACAAAAACTTCTGCTCAAAATTTATCCCTCGTAGGGATAAAGATGGAGCAGATATTGAGGGAATTGCCAACCAATACCTGGCCCAACCAGAGACCCACCCCATGGGAGAGAGCCAACCCCTGATGCTATTAATGATACTCTGATATGCTTGAAGGCAGGTGTCTAGCATAGCTGTCCTCTGAGAGGCTCCACCCAGCAGCAGATGGAAACAGATGCTGAGACTCACAGCCAAACATTGGACAATGTGTAGGGATTCTTGTGGAAAAGTTGCAGGAAAGGGAAAAGGACCTTGAGATGACAAGAGCTCCACAAGAAGACCAACAGAACCATCTAACCAGGGTCCAGAGGGGTTTGCTGGGACTGAAGCATCAGCCAAGGACCATGCATGAACTGGACCTAGGCCCTATACAAAGATGTAGCAGATGGGCAGCTTAGGCCCCATGTGGGTCCTCTACTAAAGGAAATGGGACTGCATTGGACAGGGACTCACTTTCCAGCTTTTTTGATCACTTCTTCTTGGTGGGACTGTCTTGCTAGGCCAGAGGAAGAGGACATGCTCAGGGATGATACATGTTGATGAGCTGGGGTGGGTTGGAAAGCGAGCTCTTCTTTTCTGAGGAAAAGGGGAGGGGGAAGAATGGAGCATGGGACTGTAAGGGGAGGTGGGATGGGGCTATGTCAAGGATATAAAGTGAATAGAAATAAATAAATGCAGAAAGAATAGCTTTTACTTGAGATCACATTATGAATAGTGAAGGCGTACATTCCTTTGTTAATTAAATTTTTATTTTTTACATTAATTACATTTTATTTGCTTTATGTCCCAGCTGTAGCCCCCTCCCTCATTCCCTCCCAATCCTTCCCTCACCTCCTCTCATGCCCCTCTCCAAGTCCACACATAGGGAGGTGTACCTCCCCTTCCAACTGACCGTAGCTTATCAGGTCTCTTCAGGATTGGCTACAATGTCCTCCTCTGTGCTTGGCAAGGCTGCTGCTCCCTCAGGAGGAATGGTCAAAGAGCCCGCCACTGCAAAGTTCCAAAAAAAAAAAATAATGGAGGTGTTTGTAGAAAGCAGATTAAAAGACTTAAAAATACTTGTCATTAAGAGAAGTACGGTAAAAGTAAATATGGCCTCAGTCAACAGAAGCAAATGGACCAAGGGACCATGCTGCAGTAGGACCTGCAGCCAACATGGACTTCGATATTGTTCCTACTTCTAGCTGTGACTTTGGGGTAGGTAAGAAACCTTTCTGTATCTCAGTTCTGTATCTCCTGTCTCTCGGACACTCTACTGTTCCTGTTAGTCACAATGCATGCTACCTTTGCCATTTGGGCTATCATTAAATAGAGAGTTGGTTAAAAAAAGAAAAAGAGCCCACCAGTGAACTCAGGTCAGAGACAGTCCCCTTACTAGGGAACCCACTTGGATACTGAGCTGCCATGGGCTACATCTGAGCAGGTGTTCTAGGTTATATCCATGAATATACCTTGGTTGGAGTATCAGTCTCAAAAATACTCTTGAGCCCAGATATTTTGGTTCTGTTGCTCTCATTGTGGAGCTCCTGTGCTCTCCAGGTCTTACTAACTACCTCTTCTTTCATATGATTCTCTGCACTCTGCCCAAAGATTGGTTATGAGTCTCAGCATTTGCTTTGATACACTGCTGGGTAGAGTCTTTCAGAGGCCCTCTGTGGTAGGCTCCTGTCCTGTTTCTTGTTTTCTCCTTCTTCTAATGTCTATCCCTTTTGTCTTTCTAAGTGAGGACTGATCATCTTACCCCAGGTCCTCCTTCTTGTTTAGCTTCTCTAGGTGTACAGATTTTAGTATGTTTATCCTATCTTATAGGTCTAACATCCACTTATAAGTGAGTATATGCCGTGCATATCTTTCTGCTTCTGGGATACTTTACTCAGTACGATCTTTTCTAGATCCCACAATGTGCCTGCAAATTTCATGATTTGCTTGTTTTTAATTGCTGAGTAGTATTCCATTATGTAAATGTACCACAATTTCTATATCCATTCCTCCATTGATAGACATCTGGGTTGTTTCCAGGTTCTATCTATTACAAATAAAGCTGCTATGACCATGGTTGAACAAATGTCCTTGTTGTGTACTTGAGCACATTTTGGATATGTGCCTAGGAGTGGAATAACTGGATCTAGAGGAAGAGCTATCTTTAATTTTCTGAAAAAGCACCAGATTGATTTCCAAGGTGCTTGAACAAGTTTACATTCCCACCAGCAGTGGAGGAGGGTTCCCCTTTCTCCACAACCTCTCCAGCATGTGTTGTCACTTGAGTTTTTGATCTTAGCCTTTCTAATGGGTGTAAGGTGAAATCACAGGGCTGTTTTGATTTGCAACTCCCTAATGGCTAAGGACATTGAACATTTCTTTAAGTGTTTCTCTGCCATTCTGTATTCCTTTACAGAGAATTCTCTGTTTAGCTCTGTACCCCATTTTAAAATTGTATTACTTGATTTGTTGTTTTTTAACTTCTTTAGTTCTTTATATATTCTGGATGTTAGCCCTCTGTCAGATATGGGGTTGGTGAAGATCCTTTCCCAGTCTGTAGGCTGTTGTTTTGTTTGGAAAACAGTGTCTTTTGCTTTACAGAAGCTTTTCAGTTCCATGAGGTCCCATTAATGATTGTTGCTCTTAGAGCCTGTGCTGTTGGTGTTCTGTTCAGAAAGTTGTCTCCTGTGCCAATGAGTTCTAGGGTCTTCTCCACTTTTTCTTCTAACCAATTTAGTGTATCTGGTTTTATGTTGAGGTCTTTGATCCACTTGGACTTTCGTTTTGTGCAGGGTGATAAATGTGGATCTATTTTCATTTTTGTGCATGTTAAAGATGCTGTCTTTTTTCCATTGTACAGTTTTGGCTTCTTTGTCAAAAATAAATTACCCATAGGTGTGTGGGTTTATTTCTGGGTCTTCTATTCGGTTCCATTGACCCACCATTCTGTTTCTATGCCAATACCATACAGTTTTTATTTCTATTGCTCTGTAATACAGCTTGATATCGGGGATGGAGATAACTCCAGATGACCTGCTGTTGTACAGGATCATTTTGGAGATTCTGTTTTTTTTTTTTCCATATGAAGTTGAGAGTTTTTCTTTCAAGTTCTGTAAAGAATTGTGCTGGTATTTTAATGGGAATTGCATTGAATCTGTATATTGCTTTTGGCAGATTGGTCATTTTCACTAGGTTAATTTTACCAATCCATGAGCACAGGAGATCTTTCCATCTTCTGATATCTTTTTCAATATCTTTCTTCAGGGACTTGAAGTTTTTCTCAAACAGGTCTTTCACTTGCTTGGTTAGAGTCACACCAAGGTACTTTAGGTTATTAGTGGCTATTGTGAAGCGTGTTGTTTCCTTAATTTCTTTCTTGGCCCTTTTTTCTTTGGTATTTAGGAGGGCTTCTGATTTTTTTTTGAGTTACTTTTGTATCCAGAGACTTTGCTGAAGGTGTTTATCAGCTGAAGGAGTTCTCTGGTTGAATTTTGGGGGCCATTCGTGTATACTATCATATCATCTGTGAATAGTGATACTTTGACTTCTTCCTTTCTGATTTTTATCCCCTTGATCTCTGTTAGTTGTTTTATTGCTCTAGCTAGGACTTCAAGAACAAATATATCTGGGCACAGGGGTCTTTTATTAGACTGTTTCTCCAACCAAGGACCATGTATGGATGTAACCTAGAACCCCTGCTCGAATGTACCCCATGGTAGCTCAGTATCCAAGAGTGTCTCCTAGTAAGGGGAACAAGGACGATTTCTGACATGAACTCAGTGGCTTGCTCTTTGACCTCCCCCCGCTGAGGGTGGAGCAGCCCTACTAGGTCACAGAGGAGGACTTTGCAGCCAGTCCTGAAGATACTTGATAAACCAGGTTCAGATGGTCCTTCCTTATCAGTGGACTTGGAAAGGGGCAGGGAAAGGAGGGAAGGAGGGTAAGATTAGGAGGGAATGAGGGAGGGGGTTACCGCTGGGATACAAAGTTAATAAACTCTAATATTAAAAAATTAAAAATGAACTATGTTGAAGAGATATGGAGAGAGTGGGCAGCCTTGCTTTGCCTTTGATTTCAGTGGGATTGATTTACATTTCTCTCTATTGAGTTTGATGTTGGCTCTAGGCTTGTTGTATATTGTCTTTACTATTTTTAGGTATACGCTTTGTATCCCTGATCTCTCCAAGTCTTTAAACATGAATGGGTGTTGGATTTTGTCAAATGGAAGGAGTGCATTCCTTACAGGGTCTTTTGAGTTCCTTTCTCTTAAGGTAGTGGACCTACTGCCTGAGGGACATGGAGACAATGCAGACTGGTATCTAAGATTTGAAAATGTGTTGTTCTCTTCTTTACTGTTGCCTCAGCAATTCATGATCTTCTAAAAGTCAAAGGCCCTGAAGTCCCTGCATCTTTATTTTATTCCTTAACATGTCATTTAGGGCTTCCAATGTTGATCTCTACCCCTTCTGTAGTTTTTCTAACAATTTGCTTTTATTTTGGGAGAAGACTTCAGAGGTTCATAGTTTGTCCTCCAAGTTTCTCTCCACGATACTTCTCACTGTGTCTGCTCTAACTCTGCTGACTCCAGTTCAAGCTTTCATAACTGACCTATACTTTTCTAATAGATTTGAATCCATCTCTCTCCTCTCTGTTCTTCCTGTCAGGCCCACCATAGATGCAATGTCATGAGGCTATTGAATTTTGCATGTGTCACCCTGTAATACAGATACTCAGTAAGGCCTCTACCAGAGAAGAATCTCATCTTTTCAAAGCAGAGATTGAACTTTTCTCCCAAGGTATGTGGTTCTTCATGTGATTAGATCCCATAGTGTGACTTTTATTAGAATTCTGTGTGCTTATGTCTCAGTTCCCAAAGAGTCTGAAAGCTTTAGTTCCTCATCAGTAGCCTCACTAGTGCCAGAACTATAGACAGGCACCAACACCCCTGCTTATACTTTTTATTTAAAGCAAACTTTTTTCCTCGTTGTCATTTAGCGCTGGAATCTCTACCCATTTTTAGTGAATAAAGAAACATGAGGTGGTTGCGTTTGGCCTTTAGTAAAAAGTAATACTGACACCTGACAGCTTAAAACAAATCACAGGGAAAAAATGATGAGAGTACAGATGTTCAGTTCCAACTTTTCTTAGTATATAAGGAGAACTGTTCCTCTGGCACCTCTTTGCCATTTAAAAAAATAAAAGTGTCAGGTTCAAAGTTGCCTAAACTTCTTATTTGATTCATTCATTTCTCAGAGTTAACCTTGGCTTGCTCTTGGCTACAATGCAATTTTAAAGAAATGAACAACTCTCTAGTATGCTCTTCAGAAAGTTGGCCCATTCAACCCCTTGTAGTTACAGGCTGAGCTACTTTGGAATGCAATGGTGGCTATAGGATTTATTTAAGTGGGGTTTATTCTCACAAACTAGATGACAGAAACCCACCAAACTCTTCTGATTGCTCTTGCTCTTGATATTGTTTATGGGAACATTGTTCCTTATGATCAACTGGCTCCCCTACATGGTATGTATTGGGTTAAAGTGGAACAGAAGGTGTCAATATGCCTTCACGGGCAAACAGCAGCCAGAGGCTATGTTTAACAATACTAAGCTGACTAAAGTGGAACAAAGTACATTGGGAACAGCATGCACAAACATTCTTGTTCATTAATCTGTTCTAAAAATTACTGCATCCAGCAAAGGTCTGCTGTAAACTTACAAAATCTATTTAGGTGTCACTAATGGAAATGAAATCAGATTGGCTCATCTTATCTGCATTCCATTAAACACAAACTCAGTAAAAGAGCTTCTTTTCACTGAAATGCATTATTTTTCCACTCTGTTTATGCAGAACTTCACTTTGTATCTATTGAAATAATTGAAAATGCTTCTTTCAGCTTGAGGACATTTCTGGAACTTAATCTACAAAATGTCCTTCCACTACTTTCTCGCTGATTATAAAATGATCATCCTATCCTGGCATCTAAAAATAATTCAATGTTAAAAGCAGCTTTGAAAAACAAATGCAAACTATTTTTCCAGCAAGAAGAAGAAGCACTATAGTAAAAGTCAAATATTACACCCAGAAATCTGAAGTGCTTGGATTTGAATCTCAGCCTTGTTCCTTATTACTCATTAATTGTGTGATCTAAAGCAAGTAACCTAAATTCATTGTGCTTCACTTCCCTAGTTTCCATGATGTGATAATAGGGTTTCCTTATATGATAAAATCTATTAATGTATGAATATACTTAAATATATTTCTAAGCACACAATTGATGAAAAAAATATTGAAAGTCATGGGACCATTTTGTTCCCATGCAGTAGGTCAGTGAGAATGGAAAATGGCTTCCTAGAGCACGACTTGATCCAGTTTCTGAGATGAGTTGTATGTCTCTGGTTGGGAATAGGGGCAGATACAGAATAGACATCTAGAAGGGTGGTAAGATGCAGCCTAAGGAGAGTGAGTGTCTAGGATATGTCTTGAAGATAATTGCCCTTGTTGGAATGGCATAGAGTTTAGTAAACTGGGTGTGGGGGGATGCCATTTTTGCATAGACAACAACACAGAACCTCAAGAAATGAGCAAAGCACTAAGCTCAGCCAATCAAAATGAATTATTTTTTTTGAAAGAAGAAAATGTCTCTTTATTTGCTGTTGGACATACAAAATAAAAGTCCAATGTCATCTTGATCCTTTTTTAAAAATAAATTTATTTATTTATTTATTTATTTATTT
>JAQQSO010005409.1:0-12071 GCA_028658305.1 Pachyuromys duprasi
ACCCACTTGGATACTGAACTGCCATTGACTACATCTGTGCAGGGGTTCTAGGTTTTCTCCATGCATGGTACTTGGTTGGAGTATCGGTCTCAGGAAAGACCCCTATGCTCAGATTTTTTGGTTCTGTTGCTCTCCTTGTAGAGCTCCTGTCCTCTCTTTATCTTATTATTTCCCACATCTTTTGTAAGATTCCATGCACTCTGCCCAACAGTTGGCCATAAGTCTCAGCATCTGCTTTGATATTCTGCAGGGCAGAGCCTTTCAGCGGCCCTCTGTGACAGACTCCTAGCTTGTTCCATGTTTTCTTCTTCTGATACCAATCTGCTTTGCCTTTCTGTCTGGGGATTGAACATTTTAGCCAGAGTCCTCCCTCTTGATTAGTTTCTTTAGGTGTACAGATTTTAATGGGTTTATTTTATTTTATGTGTCTATATGAGTGAGTATATACCATGTGTGTCTTTCTGCTTCTGGGATGGCTCACTCAGGATGATCCTTTCCAGTTCCCACCATTTACCTGCAAATTTTATGATATCCTTGTTTTTCATTGCTGAGTAATATTCCGTTGTGTAGATGTACCACAATTTCTGTATCCATTCCTCCATTGAGGGACATCTGGGTTGTTTCCAGATTCTGGCTATTACAAATAAAGCTGCTACAAACATGGTTGAGCTAATATCCTTATTGTGTACTTGAGCCTCTTTTGGATTTATGCCTGGGAGTGGTACAGCTGGATCCTGAGGAAGCGCTATTCCTAGTTGTCTGAGGAAGTGCCAGATTGATTTCCAGAGTGGTTGTACAAGTTTACATTTCCACTTTTATTTGTTCCCTAAAACAGATTTATTTACGAACTTTTTAGGGATGGTCTTTCACAGCACAGACAACTTGAGTATGTAATGGTCTGTACAGACCCGTCGGCACTCCTGCTCTGCAGAGCTACTAACACAATGATATCAAATGGGCTTTATCCTAAGTGCTCCTATTGATTTGCAGACGTTGCCAGAAGCATCCTAGTCAGAAAGGGTCTGAGGTCATGCCCAAGCTCAGCAGGATTGATAACTCTTGTCTGCAATGGGAATGAGAGGAGAACATTTCCTGTCCACTTGTTTAAAGATGTTTCAATTATAATTTAGTCTAAGTAAATTATAATCAAATTTCCTTAGGCAGTTCTGGGAATACACTCTTTTTTTTTCTATTTTATGCCTGGAACAGGACATTTCATATTACAAGTTCTTGATAAGTATTTATCAAATGAATGAATAATAATTTGGTCATACTTTTTAAAGTTAAAATTAAAGCGACTGAAGACTTGGTCTGTGTCTGCTCTGAGAAGGTAGCTTACAGACTCCGTTGTGTAGGAGTTCCTAAGAGCAGGCCCCAGTTTTAGACAGTGAAATCCATAAATAACTTGACCATCTATCTTATGTGTTTGCAACCAGTGACTGTGGGTAAAGATACTGAGGGCATTCAGGCATACTCACTCCTGAGAAAAGTATGCCTCTGCGTGTGCAATTTTGATTTAAGGGTGCTAACAGGCTTTGTTTTCTCCTCGATTGCCTTGGCTCCCTCTTTGATTTTCTTTTCACATAATATTTTCTCCAACAAAATCTGTGCACGTTTAATCTCATGTTGGTGTCTGCCTTGTGGGCCTGGACTAATGCACTGTGCCAACAGAATTGGAAAGGTCCTCTTAACTCCACAAGATGCCAGTTGGGTATCCAGGAAATGTCAACCCATCCTTTGTAGAGGACACAATGGGAAACAGATTGTGTCCTTTGAGTGTTCATTGGAGAAAGATAGCACTGTTAAGAATTTCAGTTCTTATGTTCTTAAAGTAACTTGAGGAAACATACTAAGAATTAACATGTAACTATTTTTATTAATATCTTCATTTTCATTACTAGACAGCACACAAAATGGCATGCCGTCAATGGCAAGGTACCCATCTGAAGCTCAACATAATGAGCCCTGTGCTATATAGTTCTATTTATTTTTCCATATTCATAAGAATCTTTTGATTTATCCTAACCCTAAATGAAGTTATTACTCATATAGATTTCTTGCTTACAACCTAAATATGTTATGAGTATTATTTTGTGACATAGGAATTAGACTTCTTCCTAGAACCTTAGGAATTTTGTAGAATTCTCCTCTTTGTTTGGTAGGCCCATTCTAGGCCTATGCTCACCATCCATGATCTTTCTTCATTCAGTCTGTTCATCTACCATCCATGCTTTCCCTGACCTTTTGTTTAGTCATTTCCAGAGGTATTGATGTATGGAGAGTCTAAGTTTTTGTTAATTTGAAAAAAAATCACTATGTATGAATTTTGTCTAGATAATTAGCATCAGCAGTACGAGCTTGTCATTCAAACTGCTCACCTTTTAATACACATTCCTGGAACACCACCCCTATGACAGGCAGCATGATTAATATCAGTGAGAACAGAGGTCTCACACGTCAATTTGGAGAAGGATAGCTTAGGTTTTGAGAGTCTCAACAAATACCTCTTCTACTTACCTGTGGGAAGCGGGCACTCTCGGTGCCTCTAAAATTGCCACCACTGTGATTTCTCTTTTGACACACAAGGGTTGCCTGTCAGGTGCTCTGAAAAGTCAGGAACCAAATTCACTTCAGAAATTTATCATGATGCTTTTAACCTTTGACATCTTTGGTAGGAATGGCTTATGCATGGCTGTTTCTACAACTAGGTTGCAGGCGATCTAAGAGCTGAGGTTTCAAACAATCACTCTTTCTACTGCACACATCCTGGTTCATACAAAAGGAAAGGTCCTCCCTTATTTCCTCAAGAGTCAGAGACTCTCCAGTTTCTGAGAAGCTGTAAGCAAAGCCCTTTGCTCAACTAGTTGTCTTTTTTTTTCTGGTCAGAGCTGGTCATCACTACAATCACTACATTGACCTGCTTCACCCCAGTGAGTTGAATTCAAGAGCTGACAATGAACACCTTACCTAGGTGTCTTTGCACCCCTCCCCCATCCTTCTCTATCTTGTCCCTCTTTGTCCCTTGCTCTTTACTTGTCACCTTTTCTTTCTCCCTGATTTGTCTGCACTTCTTTCAAATCCTCTGCCAGGCTATATATCAACTTTTCCAGTCTTGGAACAGCTTGATACTCCTAAATAATATTAATAACCACCCCCAGAAGATTTTGTTTTGTTATAGATTTTTATCAATTCTATTTACTACTTTAATTAGTTATTAAACCTCATAATATTAAACATGTGTATTTACTAAATAATTTTTAAAATAACCACAGTGAACCGTAGAATATGCAAAATAACATACTTATTATTGAAAATTACCATATCGAAAAATTTAAAGAGTGGAGAGTACCATCGTTTTACAGTTTTTGCAAATGTCATTATTGTCTGGCTTAATAGAAGGCAGCTGGCTTTTCACGTCTGTGTCTGCAGTAAGTGTATGACAATATCACACTCCTTGGGAAAAGTCTCTCAGAATTAAAGCAAAGGAAGCAGAGAGCACCCCAGTGCTTTTGTGAACATTATTTTGATCTTGTGACTTCCAGAATGAGTCTCAAGGACTCCTCCCAAACATGCATGACCATGTTTTGAGACCTCTAGTTTTAGGTTTGAGACATAAATGTCCCAACCTCTTCCTTACCATCTGATAGAAGAAAGACACAAAAGGATATTTACATGCAGTGTGATCCATGCTATGCTGGAGATAAGCAGAGGTGTGGGAGGACATGGAGGGGGAATCTAACTCAGTTCATGATGCATCTAAGGGAGGGACATCAGAGTCCTTGCCTCACTTGCCGCCTGAGCACAGCTAAACTAAGAAGGCAAGAGCACAAGTATATTATCATGAAAACTGGAACCTTCTTATCTATGCTGTACTCAAAACTAAACATGAGGATGACCTGTTGTATTTGGCTTTCAGTTTTAATATCATGATACATGATGGGCAGGGGCTTTTTCTTTTTAACCATTCTCTCTAGCTCTGACATTCCTTCCATTGTTGGGTAGAAGCTAGAGCTGACAAAATGCAGGTAACAGCTCCCATAAATAAGAAGTGAAATTCGCCTGCCAGTGTTTTCTTCCTGATGCACTGAGAGGCAGGTGAGCACTTTGCAGTGAATATACTGTAAACCAGATAATTGCCATCCATCTTTGTGAACAGCTCAGGATCTAAGGCGTGGGATAGAATTCAGAGTAAAAAAAAAATGTATCATGCACATTTGCTATTTTCTAGAACAAAGTTGATAGCATAAGCCACAATGGTTTTATTTATTAGTTTGCCAGCAGAGAAGCAAAAATACACCGTCTTTACCTAAGGTTAAGAAGAATCCATATTGCCACCCAATTCTTTGCCTCACTTGAAAGATGTCATGTCACAAGCTCCTCTTTGCTAAGCTGTAGTGGTTAGTTACTTATTTTAGCACTAATATAGAGGGCTGACGCGTGGTTGTTTACATCTGGTTAACGCCTACACTTAGTTCATTTTAATGAAGATTACCTTCAGTTACAAGCATTTTAATAGCGTCATCTGGCCTTTCCTGGAAAAGAGGAAAGGCTGTCTTAGGACTGCAGCATTTTCTCCTGCCTGAGTTGCCAGCTTACTGGCCTGCCTACAGATTTTAGATTTACTAAGCCCTGAAACGGCATGATGCATGAGATAATTCCTGGAGCATACACATATTCTCCCCCTCCTCCCTCTTCCCTACATGTATTATACAGATTTTAACATTCTAATATTGCGTGTATATGTGTATATGTATATATGTAGATTTGGACATAACACATTTCCTGCTTCCCTGGATGCTCCTAACTGCTCTCCAATCATCTTTGGTCTTGGTTATATCATCTCTTTGTGCCCGACTAAGCACTTGATCCCAAGCTTGCCCACAGACAACAGAAACAAATACCTGCTAGCCCACTGACCTATAGCTAGAAGAATAACGAAATGGGATGGAAATCTGATCTCTTCCATCAAGGGATCATGAACTTGTATGCATTCCTTAAGCTCTCGGGATCTCTATACGCTTGTCCATGAATTACCCTGTCCTCACATGAGGAGACTGGTAGGATTTAGCAAGGTGCTGACTGTGAAGCCTGGCACACAGTAGGTCCCCAGGAACAGCGGCTTCTGATTAATTATAGGATGGTTCTTGTCTGATTATGACAATTACAGAAGAGGTTTAGACAATTATGTTCAGGAGCATAAATTTGAAAGTAAGTTGCTGTCTGGTTTTAGGAGTTCAAATGTTTAAAATGCAGTCAAGTCTGAGATATTGAAGCAATAACAATCTCGGGGAATTACAGATATAACAATTTAGTGCACACTTTAGTCCAATAATGTTGTTCCGTAGGTAAGACGTTTTGTGTGGAAAAAAATGAGCCAGTTCCTGCAGCTGAAGAGGGACATAAAGCGGTGCAGCCTCCCCCACGCCTGTTCTACACCTTTCCTGAACAGCTCCCGGTCTTCTTCAGAGATTCTGATTTCCCCATGCCCCATGAGTTAAGAGGTTCTTTATTCAAATCGAGACTTATCAATTACGGAGTGTCTATTTGGGGCACCCTGAGCCTTGTCTGTGCCTTGCTAGCATCTTTAGCATTTGATCCTTCTTAGGGATCTGTGAGGTGTTATACACCAGTGAACCAGACTTGACAATTACCCTCCTAACAGGCCCGTGGGATTGTGGTTACCCACTGTGTAAAGAAGAGTAGGGGTTTTGGAAGGGTTGAACGGTTTGGCAAAGACATTCTGCTGGTATGCAGCACTAGAAATAGGAAACTAGCAAAGATTCTGTCTCACTCTGAGGGACTCACTCAATTGGCTGTTTCTTTTTCTGTACAGAAACTTCATAATTTTATGAGGTCAGTTTTTCTCAATTGTTGGCCTTAATTCCAGAGCAAATGGAGTCCTGTTTAGAAAGACCTTTCCCACTCTTATTTCTCACAGGTAGAAATCAGAGGCAGTGCCCTGTGATTTCTTTTAGCACCTTCAGCATTTGAAGTTTCACTTTGAGGTTTTGATCAATTTGGAGGGTTTTTTGTTTTGTTTTTATTTGTTTGTTTGCTTTGTGCAGACTGGTTGACATGGGTCTAATTTCATTTCTGCATGTGGACATCAAGTTTCCCAGCGCCATTTGTTTTAGATGCTGCTATTGTTGTTTTTCTCTAGTGTGTATTTTTGGCCTCTTTGTCAAATAACAGATGCATTTGCTGTAGTTACATGCGCTCACGTTTGGGTCTTCTAGTTTGTTCCATTAGTCCACTTGTCTGCTTTCACGCCACAAGCCTGGTGCTCTTTTCTGAACTGTGGCTATGTATTATAGACTGGAACCTGGTATGGTAATCTGTCCAGTCTTGTTCTTGTATCTTGTGGTCACTTTGGCTATCTGGAATCTTTTGTGGTTCCATATGACCCAATTTCTTGTCTATATCTGAGAAAAATGATTGGGATTTCATTGAAATAAATTTCATCACTCCTCCCAGTCTACCTTGGGGTCAATCTGGGGTGAACTTTAGTCAGTTGTCCAAATGCCTTGTATAGAGACAACCTCAAAACTCACTATTATAATGATACATAGCAGCACTCCAATGTATAATTATTCTTACCTTTCTTCTGGCCCACTATTTAGATGGGACAGTGATATACGACTCATCCTGATATTACTAACATTCAGTTAACAGATTTGAAAGCACTCAGATGCTATTTGAGGACAGAAATGAGAAGATGGAAAAAAAAGAAGATATAACATGTATGTCAGATGAGCTGATGAGAAGGGAGGAAGGGGAGGGGTGACAATCGGGAGAGAGAAAAGACGGGAAAGAACAGTTCTACCTTCAGAAACGCCACCTATCAAGCCGCTAAGGATGGATGACTTAGTCATCCTTTCCACAATACTTCCAGCACATTTAAAAACAACATAAATAAGCCTCATTTCCTGTAGATGTTAGCACGTGTGAGCTTCACATATGGAGCTTGTATTTAAAACTGTCTAATGGGTACGTCCAGCAGAGCACATTGCCTCTCACTAAGTGATAGGGTTACCTTAAGACTTGTGACACATGCCCACTTCCTATCTGGGTGATGTTTTACCTACTCGTTGTAATCAAACATTGCCAATGTGCCATCTTGAAGGTGTCTAGAAGGTAAAGGTGGGCCTGCTTTGTTGATTAATAGCATATAATATTCTGGCAACTCTTAGGAACTACAGACATCCTCAGGTCCAAAATGCTACTTACCCTCGAGGGTTATCGTGGTTAATGAAAAAAAATGATAGGGAAAGGGCTGATGAATATGATTTTGGCATAAGAGTAGGCATATAGGGTGATGTGGAAGTAACAGAGGCAACAGGGGATTTAGAATTCAGAGCTTGACTTAATGTGGGAGGATTGACAGTTACAGTGAGAGGTAGGGATGCAAGGAGAGGGAGAATTGAGTGTGCATGAGTAGCATGAGATGGCTACACCAGAGTTCTCAGGGAAGCTGTGAAGGAGCCCCAGCATGAAAATGTAGAAACTCTTGTCTAGCCAGGAACCCCACCTGCACTTAGAAGCAGGAAAAATACTTTTTAAAATGTGACAGTATTTATTGTAGTTAAGAATCATTCCAAGAATAGACACCCACCCAAACCATTTTTTAATTTACTTTTTATTTTTAACTCTTTATTATAATTTATTCACTTTGTATCTCAGCTATGACCCCCTCCCTTGCTCCTCCCAATCCTGCTCTCCCTCCCTCTTCTCCTCCCATGCCCTTCCCCCAGTCCACTGATAGGGGTGGTCCTCCTCCCCTTCCATCTGACCTTAGCTTATCAGGTTTCATCAGGACTGTCTCTACTGTCTTCCTCTGTGGCCTGGTAAGGCTGACAAAAAGCCAGCCACTGAGTTCATGTCAGAGACAGTTCCTGTTCCCCTTACTAGGAAGCCCACATGGACACTGAGCTGCCATGAGCAGGGGTTCTAGGTTATCTCCATGTATTGTCCTTGGTTGGAGTATCAGTCTCAGAAAAGACCCCTGTGCCCAGAATTTTTTGATTCTGTTGCTCTCCTTGTGGAGCTCCAGCCCACCTCCAGGTCTTTCTATATCTCTCTTCTTTTATAAGATTCCAAACAAATTTTTAAATAGTGGTTTTAGAAAGACCTGGTAGACTTCAGTCACCTACAACAGGTTTGTGTGCCTTGAAGAGGAAGCTGGGGGACAGGGCTGGGAAGCAGGAGTTGACCACTGACTTCTGTAGCTCTATAGCTGTGGTGGATGCAGCTTTCCTCTCCAGGACCACTCCCTGATACTATGTCTTCTGAAAGATTGGCTTTCCCGGTTTTCATGGCTTCTTAGTTTGAGTAATTGTTTCATGACTGTAAGCTCCAGCTTTTTAGAAACGTCAACGTCATGTGCCCATCCCCCAGACATTGTAGTTTCTGGGATACAAAATTTTCAAGTGACAATTAGTGTAGCCTTTGTCATCTATCCTTTTTTTTCATGGATGTGATGGCCACCCTGGCTTAAGAAGCTATGGGGAGATCAGACCAGAAGGTGAGCTGGGTTCATGGCATGCAGAAGACCAGGTTGGCTACTAGAATACCATATTAGACAGCGTGTAGTTAACTTTCTGAAAAGTGATTGCCACCAATAAACTATATATTTTACTCAGTTTTACGCATGGACCATACTAGAGTTCTGAGAATTTTAAAACTAACTCTTTCCAGGCAGGTGAACCTTGGGATAAAAGGAGAAAGAGTCAAAGAATCAACCCTGAGCCACAAGGCTCTGTTGCTTGTGGGAGCATTAACACATTTTTTCAGACATAGAAGCAAAGAGAAGCACATAGCCTGCTCCCATGAGAAATGCTTCGTGCTCTAGTTAAAGATGCGTTGGGTGGTGAGACCTAATTTCTCTGTAAATGGAGCACAACCATCACATTGGTACCCGCCTCCCACCAAGTGCAAAGACACAGGCATTTTCCCGATTTTGAAACATGGAGAAGAGACAGGACAAGCAAGAAGCAGACATAAAGGGACACGGTGTGATGGGTCAGCCTCCAATATGCGTGTGCAGCAAACAGGAACACTGTCTTGTGGGAAAGGTCAGTTTGGAAGTTACATCTAAATCAAGCAAGCATGAACTGACTGGCCTTGGTATAGTTAAACAAGTAGGCGAAGTATTTTATTCAAGTTTCAAACATTACAGAAGGGAAGTGGATAAGAAATAACAGCCAAGCCATAAACATTAATACCTACTTCTTCTTGGATAACAGTAGTTCTCCAATTTCCCAGGAAGCTAGAGTTTGGAAGTAGCTCGGGAATAATTTGTTTGTGTGAACCGTCTCTATATCACATGCATGCTTCCTGTCAATTCCCCTCCCCACCCCACCCCCAGTGGTGGCCTGGCTCCTTCTTCACAAAGTTAACTACTCACATCTCTCCATAGCATGATGGCTGCTTTTTACCATTGGGGCTTTCCCTTGCCTGATCTTTACTCCTTCATTTGTTCCTGCTTTGTGTCTGTTCTCTGTCTGTTTCTATCCTATCTCTTTCTGTCATTTCCCATCTCTCTCTGTCTACCCACCCCCCATATCTGTCTTTCTATCTCTGTCTTTCCCTGATAATTCCATACCTATATAATATGGATTCTGGTTGTTATAATATTCCCATCTCCCTCGTGTCCCATCAACCTCCTTACACGTCCATTTTATGAATACATGACATTTTTGCTGTTGCTTTTGTTCATTTGTTTTATTATCTTTTATTTTGTTTTTGATACCCACTGACTTTAACCAGGATCATGTGTGTGACCTTGGGTTTGTAACTCTCCATCTGAGTTCTTATCCTGGAATAAGATGCTGTTTTGCTATGGTTGGGTTGATGCTCTGATCTTTTTCTTTAGCTCAAGTCTGTTTCTTCTTGCCCGACCTTTGTCATGTCCTTCTTATCATGGATTTTTTTCCCCTAGGATGACAGTCATTTGAGGATAAGATTTATATTCTTCTTCCACATATTGAGGCTAGGCTTATAGGAAGAGAAGAAGGAAGGGGCTATTATTGGGATATGAAGTGAATAAATAAATACATTTAAAAAAAGAAGATTCACCCTTTAACTGTTGCTTGATACCTTTTGAAATATGATCATGTGGATGTGGTAACCACCACAATCAAAGTAGAAAACAACTCTTTCATCCCTGCAAGCTCCTTGTGCCATTTGTTCTTACATTGTTGCATTTCTAAAAATTCATAGAATGACAAATAGCATGCAGTCTACTTGTTTGACTTCTTTCACTAGTAAGTTGGAAGTTGACCCATTTTCCCCTAGGTATCAACACCTGATCTATTTTCATTGTTGTGTGAGTGTCCATCATCTGGACACACCCATGAGTTGATGGCTCTATTGGTTTTCAGTTTGATGGTATTCTGGATAAAAGCTCTATGATCATACAGAATTCTATTTTGTAGTTTATGTTTTAATTTCTCAGGAGTAACTCATATAAGGTTAGAATTGCCGAGTCATTTTATAAAAATAAACAAAATCCTGACTAAACTCTTTATATCACATTGTATTATATTTTTTAATAATTTTTTATAGTTCCAATTGTTCCATTGGAATGTGATATTACCTAATTCACTGGAGTTACTGGAGTAGCAGTGTAAATGACAGCCCACTGTACCTTTAATATAAATGTCTCTGTTATCCATTGAGCCTTGGTATCTCTCCGTGTTCATATTTTCTCTTTATTTATTTATTTGATGACAGCTCTGTTTAGTTGTTGGTCATTTTTATTAGACTGCTTATCTTTTTCTTAGAGAATTCTGAGAATTGTTTATATGTTTATTTCTCAGGTCTTTTATGAAAATTTCAAGAAAGAGTTTAGGTAAATGTAATAAAATTATCATCCAAACACTTATAAGCTCCCCAGTGCATTTCATGCTTCCATGTTCTTAAGGACTGGTTTTAAGAAAATTAGCCTGAAGACACACACACAAACCACATGCACACACCATGCATAAAATACACAGAAAGCCTTCTGAGCATGGGGATAAAATAGGGAATTTGTTTTAATTGGAAAAATTCAGCATCTATGCACAAATGTATCTTAAAAAACAAAGAACAAGAAGCTATAGAACATTTACAAATTCTGAAAGCTAACTTCATGCTTAATAGTAAAGGCATACATCTTGATCAGTAAGTAGGAGACAGAGAAAGGGGGGAAAGAGAGAGGAAGAGGAAGAGAAAGAGCCTTTTGAAATCTCAAAGCCTGCCCCCAGGAGCACACCTCCTCCAAGGCCACACTTCTAATCCTTCCCAATCAGTTCTAACAACTGGGGATGAATTATTCAAACATATGAGCCTACTGCGAGCACTGTCATTCAAACCTCTCACTATGGTTAAGTAAAAAAAGGAAAAAATTTAAAAAATTTTAAAAAGCACATTTAAGTTATTGGTTTGCAACCCTGAAAAATTGATCCATAGATAAAGCATAGACATTATTTTGTGTATGTGCAAGATGAAAACATTCAGCAACCTTGAAAATACAAAAAAAAAAAAAGTTTGAGGAAATTAGAATACGGGAGAGAAGTAAGACAACTCTGGGTATGTTCACATTTTTATTTTCCAAATGGGACAGTTCAACCCTTTTGAGTCTCAATTCCTCTCCTGTGAAACGATATACAAGTTCTTACCACTGTAATTGTTGTAAGAATTAATGAGCCTTGGCTAGGGAGATAGCTCTGTGGGAAAGGTGTTTCCTGCCAAACATGAAAACCTGAGTTTGATCTGCACAACTCAGGCAGTGGAAGGAGAGAGGAGATTCTCTCTGCATTGTGCTCTGACCTACGCAATGTGCTATGACACATTCATGCCCACACATGTACACCAGACAGACAGACAGACAGATAGATGCATGAAATGCCTAAAGTGACATAGCCTCCTGACTAACTGCAGTGGCGACAGGGATAACGCGGGGGGTGGGGGGGCAAGCCTGCAGGTAGAAGACAGTCAACCTCCACTGATGCCGGAGCAGCCTCAGCCTCAAAGTTAGCCTCTAAAACCCCCTTTCGTGCAGAAGAGATTACTGCCCAGAGCACATAGTGAGT
>JAQQSO010005410.1:0-12070 GCA_028658305.1 Pachyuromys duprasi
AAAAAAAAAAAAAGAAAGGGGAATCCAGAGAAGCTTATGGAACAAGCATATGCCGCAGTGAACAAGAGGTCCTGCCTCCGACAAGACAGAAGAGCACTTGAGGTTCTCCTGTGACTCCTAAGTGCATTCTGTGCCACACAAACACCTGCCCTCACAGGAATGTACACATGAGCAAGTGCATACCCGTGTACTTGTACTTCACACACACCACACACACATACGGACATGCATACACGCAAAACTCTCACACACACATTTGCATAAACACCCATGCATTATATACACACAAATAAAAGTGAAATTTCAGAAAATGTGAAAGGCTAAACAAAAAGCTCCCGAGAGAGCTCTGATTCTGACGAGCAATATGAGGTAAAAGTGATGGGTTCTGGTCCCTGCTCCACGGCCCATCAGCGGAAACCTGTGGGTGTGTCACGAGATTTTCTCAGCTCTCTTTCCTATCTGCAGAGCAGAGCATGTGACACTTATTCTGATTATACCATGGAGCATCCTCACTGAGCTGAGGGATGATGTGAGATCACACAGAACATCTTCTCAAAGGAACCTTGGAAGGGCCAGTAGCACAAGGAAATGAAAAATGAGGTCAAATGCAATAAATTTACAATTCATTTGTTGTTTGCTTAGCTACTATTTTGAACTATTTCAGTGAACATTTGTTATCTTTTTTATTTTTTACATCAGAATAGCTTTAACAAAAATTGGATCCAAAAAGGAAGACAGATAGTATAGTCTCAAAACTCTTTTACTAAACTCTTCTCTGCTTCCCAGGGTTGAAGATGAGTGAAGTAGGATTCTTGATTAGCTTGGGTTCCCTCTTCCTTTACATTGCTTAGCTGATTTGAAGAATACCAAGGCCTCACCAGGTATTGGGAGAAATGTTTTGAAGTAGCTGGCCAAAATTGGATTGGCTCAAATCCCTTATTCTTTTTTGAAATATTTTTTATTAATTTATTACAGTTACAATTTATTCACTTTGTATCCCAGCTGTAGCCCCTCCCTCCTACTGTCCCCTTCCAATCCCACCCTCCCTCTTCTCCTCTCCTACCCCTCCCCCAGTCCACTGATAGGGGAGGTCTTCCTCCCCTTCCATCTGACCCTCTTAGCTAATCGATTGGAAAGTCTTCAACAGGGAAGACAAGTTAAATCCCTTGAGTGAGTGTTCTTTGTGAGAACACTCAAGCTTCAGCTAGTTCTAGGACTCATTTCTCAGGTGTCTTCATTTCCCCCTTGTCTTAGACATCTCCTATAGGATATTTCGTTGCCACCCCTACCTCTGTGTGTGTTTTTGTATGATATATATATATATATGGAGGTCAGAAGACAACTTTGGGTATGGGCCCTCAGGATACCTGCTACCTTTTGCTAGTGACAGTGCGTTCATTGGCCTGGCACTTTGCCAAGCAGGTTAGGCTACCCAGCTGCTGAGACTCGAGGGATCTACCTGTCTCCACCCCCAATCTTACCATTTCTGGGATTATAAGACCATGTCACCAAGCTCAATTTTTAATGTGGACTCTAGGGTCTGAATTTGTGTCCTCATTCTCTCAAGGGAGCAACATTACCATCTTCCTTGCCCAAGTTAATTTATTTCATCTTTACTTGAGAGTATTCTCCCTGTTCATGAATGAAGAAACTCATGTTAAATAATTTGTTCCAAACCACAAAGCTGGTAAGTGACAGAGAACTGTTTACAGAGGAGGTGAGGTTCTGAGGGAGGTGAGGGGTATCAACCATTCTATGAATCAGATCTGGAAGTGTGTGGATGGGAAAACCTAAGACAGGAGACTTGGCCCCCAAAACATTTTCTAATGTTTATGAGCCATGCGACCTGGGATGAGTCACTTTACCCATCTGAGTTTTAGTTCTCTACTTCATGTGTGTTTGGGAGGGAGGAGGCTTAACTGGTATAATTGTGTAAAGATAGTCCTAGGAGTCAAAACTGAGCCTCAGCAGTTAAGAAGAGTGCTGGCTGCTCTTCCATAGGAACTGGGTTTGATTCTCAGCCCCCACAGTTCACTATTCGTAACAGCAGTTCTACATGATACCAGACATGAACGCAGAGCTACAAGTGGGAAAAAAAACACCCATACACATAGAATTATAAAAAAACACATTCAAAGGAAGTACTGCATAATCTAGGTTATAGGAGAGAGTCCCCTAGTAAGTTGCTTTCAACACCGTCACCATCATCATAGTTAAATTGCTACTCTTGCCAGCACAGCACCCATTAGCACTAGTATCTCCTTTTTGACTCAGCATTCTTGGAGATTGTAAAGCAATGGACGTAAAAGTGATTTGTACAAAACACAAAACAAACAACAGTTTTGCCAGCACTTACGCCCGCTGGATTTCCTTTAAACCTGGGATAAACTCAATGCTGAGCTCACCGTGTCCCAGTGGATGGTTCTAAACTCTTGGTCAAACAGAAGGCTCTGGTTTAAAAACAATCAGTGGATCACCAAACAAAACAAAAAGCCATGACTGTGAAATGCATCCTGTTGGAGTAGAGGGGGGATGACAGAAGTAGGAGGGGGAAAATAAAGAGTAGTGTTGAGAGCAAACAATACATTATCACATGTAAAATCGTCAAAGAGCGAATTTAATCAATAAAGAATGGAAAACCATACACAAATACCAATTTGAAGCACACCGTTTGGAGAAATTGACCATACAACTTTTGGCTTTGTTGTTACCCAAACATTTCATTGCCTTACTCCGAAACGGTGTGCACATTAAGCAATAATTCTCTTTGTTGCTCTCCTCTGTCTTCTCATCTACTTCCCTCTATGAATTTGATCATTGTAGCTATTTTAGATGAATGGACACATATACCCAACGGCAACGAAATCTGGGGTAGTTCAAAAAAACAATGTAGAAAGATAATAAAATGGATTCGCAGTCTTTGTGATATGTTTCTGCTCTTTTGACTTGGAGCTACTGAAGAGCTCCACTACAGGAGGGTGGCTTAAAGTGAGAAGCCGCCACACCAATCTCTCTGATCACTCCTTGGTCAGTGACTTCATGCTGATGTAATTTCTTCCGAGTGTTTTCCACCAAGACTAGTGCAGTGGCTGAGTGTGGTGGCACATGCCTTTAACCCCAGCACTCAGGAAGCAGAGGCAGGTGGATCTCTACAAGTTTGAGGCCAGCCATATGCCATCCCCTGAGTGAGAAAGGAACAGTGTCCCTGACAATCCAGAGCACTAAGTAATGGCGTTTGCGTGTAGAAGTCCTTCATCCTGATACAGACAGAAATCTTAGCCCTTGAGTTCCCGCAAATGGTGATTTCCAAGTAGCTGTAATGGTAACAACAAAAATCACCAGAACCCTTTATCTTAATGCTGTTCCCTAGGGCTATGGTGTCATTAGAAGCTTGTTTGCAACTGTGTCAAAGAAGAAGCATGGGGAGGAGATGGCTACCATCAGAAACACTGTTCCCCTTGCTGCCATTTTTCACTTGTTCTGATGCACTCTGAGTGTCCTGAAACATCTTTGAAATTTCATGGATGTGGAAGAAGCACACCAAATGCACCCTGAGTTATTAATGGGGTGACATTCACTCATGACCTGTTGGAATTCGAAAATGTGAAAGGTCAGAACTTCCCAGGGCTCTACTGGGGAAAAAAATCTCTTCCAAGAATCTCCTTTTAATAATGAACTTTGAAATACTTTTCTGTTCTCAAAATACATAAAATGGAACAGAACATTTTATATTAATCCCTACAAAAATGTGTATTAAGGATATTTACACCCCTTTTCAATGCAAAAAAATGTAATGCCATGTTTTCATCCAGACTCAAAGTTTAGATAGAGATTTCTCAATATTTCCTTTCACAGTTAGATTTCATGGGTTGACTTGGGACTTGGTGTTTTGAAGGAAGTCATCTTACCAACTAAGGTACTGTTTTCCACATATTGCTGATCAAGGTTATTGATGAATATTTGCTTTGATCAGTGGTAGGTGATGCATGACAGCCGAGCTCCTGTGGCATGGCAGGTTCTCTGATGAGTTATATTTCCAATAAACAGCCCATTGTAGTTAATGGTTACACTACTCTTCAGCTGGCTGGCTTCTTCTTTTAATATATTAAGAACATCATTTGCTTCTCTCCTGTCTATGATAATTTCTGATGAGAAATAAGCCATAATAAGATTTTTCAAAGATAAAGAGTTTTTTATTTTCTCTGGAATACTTGGAGTATTTTTTCACTTCATACTTGATAATATAATGGATTTAAATGGAGTTTCTTTCTATGTTTTTTATATAATTGGTACAGATCTAAGACCTATCTTCCTTCTTCCCTCCAGCTCACTCTTCCTTCCTTCCATTTTTCCTTTCAGTTTTCAATGCTAGGGGTTCTTCATGTTTTCAAAGATGGGGATGGAGCCCATGGCCACACACATGCCAACAAAGCAAGTCTCTACCTTTGAGCAACAAACCCAAGCCTTGTTTTATGAGACATGGTTTCACAAAGTAGCCCAGGCTAGCCTTAAATTCATAGTGCTCTTGCATTTGCATCCTGAGTGCTTGGAGGGCAGGCTTGTGTCATTATGCCTAGCTTGCAACATTTCTTAAATTAGTAGCTTGATATCCTTCAGCAGCTTTAGGAGTTTGTAAAGTATATGTCACAAGAATTAAAATTATCTCTTACCAATTAAATTCTGTTATACGTCTTTATTTTTAATCATCTTGTATTATATATAAATTGCGTTTTTGGATTTTCTTGAAAGGCATTGTGTGAGAGAAAATGTAACAAGAATTGGAGTATTTGAGCCGTATTCTCTTTCTTAAGATAGAATTTGGTATTTCTTATATCAGGAAATTAAAATGCAAATGGGCCACTAAAAATTTGGGTCTACTTATTTTAGAACCAGTCTTTTTTAATGAAATAATTTCACTTCATCACTTACAGGTAGTACTTCAAATGTGCCAGTAAGCATCAGGCCTAGGGTGAAGAGACAAAGCAAATGAGGAGTGATGTATAAATTTTTGTACCATGCATGTCTTGGTTGTCTTATCCTGATGTTGGTTTTGGTGTCAACAGACAGCTTGGGGTATATTACCAGGTATTTATCTTTAATCACTCCTATATTTTTATTTCCTAAAGACTCCTGAACCCCTGTTTTGCTTTTTCCATTTTCTTGTCTTGGCTCATGAGTTGTCAACAAGCCCAGGAGGATCCACAAAGCTCTGATGAATTGACCTGTCTGTGCTTATTGGATTTTTTATATCATTAAAAATCTCGTTTTCATAGTTCTCTATGCTTTCAAATACGTTAAACATTATCTAACTTTTGGAGTTAGTCTCCACAAGGTGGTTTGTCTGTTACACACTTGCCTATCATAGCGTATGTGAAAACAAACCCTTTTGTTTTTCTGTGTTGTGACAAAAGCTAGAGACCCAGTTTCACATTTCTCTCAGATTGGAAGGATTCTGTTGTCAGTGGAATCATACCCACAGATCCTCCTTTACGCTTATCCATCATTTGAATGTCAATGTTCCTTAGAATTTTCCCTTGAGCAGTATTGTCATGGCAGGCTGCCTATGTCCTGATGAAAGCCAGTTCACATGTCCATTCAAACCAAAACACCACATGGAACACCGGTGCTGCAGTCCACTGTGCTCCTAAGATTTAGCATGCCTCCTACTAAAGCCTGCATGTTCCTCTGCTCCTTTTCACATTCACCAACTTCCTTTTATGCCTCTTCCCCTACCTTAGCTAATTACGATTGCTTCAGCAAAGATCTTGCTCCAAATGACAGACTTCGTAAAACCATCTTTCTTGAACCTACATAATTCATAACTGCATGTATATGTGTGTTATACAGTGACATACACATTGTGAATAATGTATAGCATGGCATATATTATTTATATGTAAAGTTGCTGGCATTCTCCGCCACTAATACAGTGAGGGTGTCCTAGTTTGAGAGCAGTTGTTTCTCTCCCAGACTTCCAGGCATCCTGCTGACACAGAGATGACAAACACTTAGCTTATCCCTGTTGTCCCCTTCCACCAACCCCCATTCCCTTCTGACACTCACAATTGGTATAATTTTTTTTTTCAGTGGAGATTTTTCTGGGGAGGACAAACACAGCTCTGAAATCCTTCTCAAAACAGGAGATAAATTTAAGCCTACTTGTCATTTCCTCTTGAGTTTTTTTCTACCAAATAGCATGGTTGCATCACCAGAGATATTTCCCTAAGGAGAATCTGACCATGTCTGGCACATAGGTAAGAACCCATGTGTATGGTTTGCCTCATATTTATAAAATAAGGTCAGAGTTTATGGCGTGAGCATTGTGCCTTTTACAATCCACTTCCAGTGAAATTCTTTAGCTTTCTTTGTTATTGGTGACAAAGTACTGTATGCTTTCACTGCAACCTGCTCTGTCCTACACCCACAACTCAAAGGCTTTCTTGTTCCCAGTGTTTGTGTTATTCCTTCTTCTTTCCAGAACCCTAATCCTGGACAATTGTCCATTAAACTCCCATTTCCCTTTATTTTTCTGACAGCTTGCAATACAATTAGTCGATCCACATTTTGGATCCTTAAAACTGTTTCATAGCACAGTACTTTCCCCTCACATATTTCCAAATATTTACATATATGTCCATGTAGGAGATCACCCCAGGTATTAAGTGTGTCTTCAGTTGATACAAATCGCCTAGCAGGTGCTCACTTACTCCATCCTAACAGAATAAGAAAATGATCCAATTTCCCCTTCTCTTGGTGGGAGGGGGAGTTACTGTCATTTATTTCTTTTCTGTCATTAATTCAAGAGACACTTTTCTTTATTGCCTATTTTGTGATAGTCATAGAGCACCATCCAGGGCACAGATCTGTGATTTCTCCTGAAGCATTGCACTCCATCATTCACTCCGTCCAAAGCATCAAGAAGAGTGTAAGAAGCTCATTTAAGCCCTTTCACACAAACATTTCAATCTGTCATGCTCCTTTCCATGGGTGAAAGACCTGAAAATGAAGTATTTGGCTCTTGGAGAGTTATGGTACAATTCTTGGCTCACCTTGATAAATATTGATCTTGTATAAATTACTCAGGAGAGGCAGACGATGGTTCTCTGGGCAGCGCACACAGCCACCCTCCCCTTTATGCAAAGACATAAATCATCCATGAATAGAGCCCCACATGCTCCATGAATAAGTCCTTGGGTTCCAGGATGACTGATACTCAAGTATTTTTCTCATTTGAGTGCAGACCTAAATTTAAGCAAGCAGTCAGACTACAGACTACATGAAGGCACAATGCCCTTTTGTCCACGGTAAGGTGAGAGCTGCATAATAGGCCTGTCAAGGGTAAACATCGCATGTTTTAAAATAAACACCATTAACTGTGACTGTGCATCGGTGCTCTTAATAAAGCTGATTCAAGGAAAAAAACTCTTTAGAAACATCTCATGTCATGCTCGTTCAATTTTAAGTTTTAGCTGCTGGAGGAAAGAAGTGTGTGTGTGTGTGTGTGTGTGTATGGTGTGTGTGTAATTGTGGAGAATTGGTCTTCTTTGACTACAGTTGAATTGAGCCTTTGGTTTCATCTAGAAAGTTGTGAATAGCACAATGGAGGGTCTGTGTGTGGCGAGGAGTCATTAAAATGGAGGACCAGAGGGCAGCAAACATTGGTTTTCTGAGATTCTTGTGGTAAGATTAATAATGAGTGTTTAACCTCGGGGGACTTCATCACTGGAGAGACATGAAGGAAGATAAATAGACAAACTGACAAATAACTTGTGGTCTCTTGGCAGGGCCTGGAATTTGTCATTAGGGCTCACACAAAGGGTTGAAATGCTGAAACTTCTTGGGAAAAATAAAGGAATGTGACTTATGCTTTTAGGCACTTTTATTGATGTGACTTTTCCCACCTTCAATGCCTTTGTCCTCTGATTCCAACTTTTTTTTTTTTAACATTCTGTGACTCTCTGTCAGTGCAATTTAAATTGCATCTAACCCATCCCTAATACATCATAGTTTTAGGAAAGGATGATCAGAAAGTCTTTAATGAGGACTCATGGGCATATATTCAAAGGGAACTGTTATACAATTAATTCTGGAGATGATGAAAAATTAACCAAATGTCTGTAATGGGAAACTAGCTAAACAAATGAGAAAATGTTACACTAAGAGAATAAAGTGTAAGAGGTAAGTTGTCAGGCTGACATGGATGTGTCAGATGGGAGGTTGCCCAGGTTTTATTGACCTCACACAAGAAATGCAACACAATTAAAAACACCGCATTGTATGTACATACACAGTTCTGTGCATGTAGCCAAGTCTTGAGAGACATAACCAGAGAATGACATCTATGTCTTACATTAGGTACTGCTGTGCTGGATTAAATTACAGTGATGCATAAGGACTATGTTTTAACGACTGACTGTTTTAATATAAAATCTTACCTTGTCTACAAGTGAACTGTGGACCTTTGCGTTACTTTTGCTGACCACATTGCGCATCACTGTTACATTATAAAGGCAATACTTAATTGGCAATGAGTTGGCTGAAATCCAACTTCAACTCTACCACTTTCTGGCCATAAGGTAACTTTGGGGAATGACATCACTTCTAAAGCTACATTTCTGTCTATAACATGGGGGAAGCAGTGTTATAAGATGTTTGGGAGCTGTAAAATGAGATGCAGTAGCACACTCCCTCTTGGTGTGCTTTTCTGTACATGTATAACTGTTCCTTTCCCATGGCAGCTGTCACTGCCATCTTCACTAACTATTCATTCACTAGCTTAGGCAACTATTCTGTCAGGTACATTGTTAAGCCCTCGTGTTTCAACATTGAGCAGGCAAATTTACTAATTAAGTCCAGACAATTGCCAAGCAGTATAGGAAGAGAACTATAAGAGAGAACTGGGAAATTAGCACCAGGAAGTGATTCTCACCTCACTTTCTCACACAGTGAATAAGCTTTAGCTGGTGAGGGGATTTGAAATGGGGTGAGGGGAGAGAGGATGATAGAGGGTCCTCTGGTGCCATTACGCATGCTCAGCATGGAGTTCTTTGAGTCGCCTAGAGATGGGGTGAGATGATGTGATAGGGGATCTTATACTTTCCAGACATGCCTCCTTCGCAGCGCCGAAACAATAGGCTAGAAGGGCAAAGGCAAGCTCAAGCCAGCAAACCTACAATATTGGGGAGGGAAAGTACACATTTATGTCTGTTTGGATTGGGGAACACTGGGTAGCTGAATAGAGCAGCATCCATATCCTTGGAACAAAATCACTGAAAAATTAAGACTAAAGAGCTAGAGAGATGTCGTAAATTTGCCCTCAAATGACGTTTGTTTAAAATAAAGATGAATATGACCCACAAAGAAGAATTAGCATTAATAACAATAGTTGAAATATAAATAATCTATGTGAAGGACTAATCCTGGGCAGGGCTAAGAGTCATACCAAGTCAGTGCTGAACTAAGCCCTTGAGGGCATCTGACACTCAATTCATAAAGGAAAAGACGGAGTCCCAGGAGGATGACCCTTAGTCATTCATCTATTCAAACGTGGATGAACTGTCTCTAGTAAGTGCCTACTGGGTGCTGGCAGGAGGAGGAAGATGGGAGGGTCTTGACTGCTCAGTGATTATCATCTAGTGAAAAAAATGCATGCTATCTGACAATACAACATGCTAGAACGAGACTTCATGAGGACAAGTTGACAAAAGGAATTCAAGGAGGCTTGGAAGGAATTTGTAGCACTGAATTTGTTTTCAAAGGATTCATGGCAGCCAAACATGGTGCTGTACACCTATAAGCCTTGGAAAGAGAAGGCAGGAGGCTCAGGTGTTGAAAATCACCTTCCCTTACAAAGCAAGTTTGACATCAGCTTGGGCTATTTGAGATCTTGTCTTCGAACTTCCTCCCCCACCAAGCGGAAAAGAAGAAAAGATGCACAGCATTTTGATCAGAACAGAAGCAAGAAGATGGCACCATAGGAAATGAAATCAGTGCGCTCAGATAATACAAACACACTGAAGACAGGAACTGCAAATGGAGAATTTACAACGTAGAGCAAGGACACCCTACCTGGACAGATATACATAACACTTCTCTGAATGCCAACCTGGGCAAAAAGAAATCTTAAAGACATTCGGCATATTCACATCTGTGACCATACACTTACTAACTTGAGCATCCACAGACTATATAACAGGTGTAGGTTTCAAAGAAGTCTAACTTTGAGTGGGTAGAGGTAAGATGTGAGCACCGCAATGCACACTTGGAGCCCGGGGCTGAGGCAGGAGTTAGCCTGGGCTGCACTGAAACAGTTTGTTTCAGTAAAAAGAAACAAAAACTGTAGATGAAGAGAAGACTATGAATGGGCCTTGACTCCTCACTTCAGATTTTTAGGGGAAGAAATTAAAGTTATGCAGAATGTAGGTAGGTGGAGAAAGTGATGGCAATGAGGTTGTGTTTATTGGAAATATACAGATTGGTTAGATGGATAATTTACTTAACATAACCAAAAATGGGGATGCAGGTGAGATTGTCTCCCATTTTATTGATAAGAAAATTAAGGTTCTGTGACTTCTCTGGAAACACAAAACCCACAGGCTCTAGGCTCAGAGTCCTGGTTCCACTGTCCTTCCAAGGATGTGACAGTTTCTCATAGAAACCTTTGAGGAGACAGGAATATCATAAGGTTCCTAGAAAGCAATACTAAAAGTTTCAAAGAGGAGGGTAGGGTGTAGCTCCATGCATGAAGATGAAACCTAATAAAACTTATGAAGGAAAGACAAATCTCATTCAGTATTTTCTAATGACAAGTTTAAAATATTTGGAAAGCTAAAAAGAACCATCTAGTGAATACTCATATGCTCCTTGACCTAGATTCTACAATAAAGTTTTGCTGTAGCTGCTTATTAAGCCCAACCCATTTTACAAGGAATTTCTGTGTGGCCACTAGTAATTACAACTAAAGATCTATAGATAACTACTAAAATTTAAGAACTGTATCATTAGCGCTAAGAGACCAAGAATAATGTTTTGTATGTCTGCATAGCCAATTACCAGCTTGGGCACTGAGACAGTTGGCTATTTAGAACATCTTTGGTGAAGACATGACTTATAATCCTAGTGGGGACAACTTGATTCAACCAATGCAGCCAATGCACTCTGACATTTTAGTATTAGAAAAGAAACTGTGTGGTAGGTGGAAGGAACCCCTACAAAGAACTGGAGTGTGGGGCATGTGGACTGTGAGATTCCGAAGCCAGCCTGAAGTGAGCTAGAGTGATGTTGAGATGTCCAAACCCTGAAAATCTTATCTTCAGACTGGCATGAATAAATATCTCTCCCTCCCTGTTCTGTGCCTGTTTGTCCAGTGCACAGTCTCCCATCCCCCGCCTCTACAATTCTCAAGATAGTCACGGTAGCCCAGCACCTGGAATTTCTCTCCATGCAAATAGAGAATCCACTGCCCTCAGCTCCAACTAATAACATACACTGGCCCCAAAAACCCCTACCCACCTCCCCCAAGGTTTACATAGCCCTTATTCTGCCTCCCACCCGATAGAGAGAGCTGTATTCCTGGGAAAGCTATGATGCTAAAACATCTGTATTACTGAAGGAGTTGTTTTTGAGATAGCTTTCTTCCTCCAGGAACTCACCGCTGGACCAGAATCCTCGGAACCTGCACCCCCCCACACACCTAGCCCATAAGCTTCATTCCTTCAGGTCCAGCACCAGCACCCTCTGGTGCCTGGACGCTCTGAAGGGAAAAAGCAGGACCTGGGCTCCGGCTGACACTGGCGTATCAGAAGGTTGTCAGATGGATAAGGACAAGAGTAACTGAAGCTGATCTTCCTGAAAATCCTGACACACACTGCAGAGGGTTCAAAACCTGCAGAACAAAATCCACTGTGGCTTGGTGTAGTCTTCTGTTTCAGCAGACACTCAGTTACACAGTAGAGGATAAAGGAGCAGAGTTTATAGATTTAAATCTGGGAAAATTAGTGGAGAGGGCTTTTTATTACAAGATAATAGTATACAGGATTGACTTAAAAACATAAAAATCCAAATTTTTTTT